>WNWK01007815.1:0-25107 GCA_009830355.1 Cherax destructor
CGTAATGCCTCACGCACCTCCCCACACTCACATCCTGCTCTTCTTCACTCCTAAACGATGTTGTACCTCCCTGGCCAGTACATGAAATTACCGCCTCCTTTTTTCATCGACATTTAAAAGTTCCTCAAAATATTCCCGCCATCTACCCAATACCTCCAGCTCTCCATCTACTAACTCCCCTACTCTGTTTTTAACTGACAAATCCATTTGTTCCCTAGGCTTTCTTACCTTGTTTATCTCACTCCAAAATTTTTTCTTGTTTTCAGCAAAATTTCTTGACAGAGCCTCTCCCATTCTTTCAACCGCTCTTCTTTTGCACTCTCTCACCACTCTCTTCACCTTTCTTTTACTCTCCATATACTCTGCTCTTCTATTAATACTTCTGTTTTTAAAAACCTCTCATAAGCTACCTTTTTCTCCTTTATCACACCCTTTACTTCTTCATTCCACCACTCACTCCTCTTTCCTCCTGCACCCACCCTCCTATAGCCACAAACTTCTGCCCCACATTCTAATACTGCATTTTTAAAACTATCCCAACTCTCTTCAACTTTCACCCCCACTACTCCTACTTGCACTAGCCCACCTTTCTGCCAATAGTTGCTTATATCTCACCCTAACTTCCTCCTCCCTTAGTTTATACACTTTTACCTCTCTCTTACTTGCTGTTGCCATTTTCTTTTTGTCCCATCTACCTTTTACTCTAACTGTAGCTACAACCAAATAATGATCTGATATATCTATTGCCCCTCTATAAACATGTACATCCTGAAGCCTACCCATCAACCTTTTATCCACCAATACATAATCCAACAAACTACTTTCCTTACGTGCTATATCATACCTTGTATATTTATTTATCCTCTTTTTCATAAAATATGTATTACTTATTACCAAACCTCTTTCCACACATAGCTCAATTAATGGTTCCCCATTTACATTTACCCCTGGCACCCCAAATTTACCTACTACTCCCTCCACAACATTTTTACCCACTTTAGCATTAAGATCCCCAACCACAATTACTCTCACTTGTTCAAACTCCACACTCACTCAACATTTCAAATTCTCTCTCTCTTACTTCTTCTTCTCCAGGTGCATAACACTTACTATAACATACTTTTAACATCAACCTTATTTAACTCCATAATCCTTGAATTTCAACATTTATTCCTTCTTTTGCCATAACTGATTATTCAACATTATTGCCACTCTCTTTATATATATATATATATATATATATATATATATATATATATATATATATATATATATATATATATATATATATATATATATATATATAATATATATATATATATATATATATATATATATATATATATATATATATATATATATATATATATATATATATATATATATATATATATATATATATATATATATATATATATATATATATATATATATATATATATATATATATCATATATATATATATATATATATATATATATATAAAGAAGAGTGGCAATAATGTTGAATAATCAGTTATGGCAGGTAAAGAAGGAATATAAATGTTGAAATTCAAGGATTATGTGGAGTTAAATAAAGGTTGATGTTAAAAGTATGTTATAGTAAGTGTTTATGCACCTGAGAAGAGAGAAGTGTAGAGGAGAGAGAGAGATTTTGGGAAATGTTGAGTGAGTGTGTGGGAGTTATTATATATATATATATATATATATATATATATATATATATATATATATATATATATATATATATATATATATATATATATATATAGGGGACCTACCTAGTGTGGACCAGTTAGCTTGATGCATTGTTCCTTATTTCTGTGTTGTTGTGAGTGAGAGGGGTTGGATTTGAACAGGACTTGCACAATGGTTGGGGGAGGGGTGTTGTCGGGGCTTGTTGCTTGGATGGTGATGGGGATGGGTTGGACAAATATTTTTATTGGTGGGTTGCTTTTGACATGGAATTGCCAAGTATGGGCCAGTAGGCCTGTTGCAGTGTTCCTCCTTTCTTATGTTCTTATGTTAAGAGAGGGTACAAAGATGCAAGGAGTTCCTTAATATTGTGAGAAGTCGAGACTTCTGTACTTAGCTCAGAGGTGATCTGTACTTAGCTCAGTGAGGACGTGTCTAGTGTACTCTCTGTGGACTGAACCACTTTTGCTCTGTGAAGTGAAGCAAGATGCCCTCCATTGAGCAACTTTACCAGCAGCTTAAGGAAAATTGAGGGTAGCGAAGCTTGAGATTCGGGGATTAACGGAGGAAAACAAGATGATTCGTAGTAGTCCTCCTGTTGTGAGTCCTCAGGTCAAGAAGGGAACCTGAGCAGTGGCCGGACTTCATGGAACGAAGTTGAAGATCAAGAAAACGAATGGAGAGGTAGATACGATGAAGAAGAAAGAGACAGCTGTGGAAACTGTTGTGGAAACATCGAACGCCTTCTCCGTGCTACCCGATGAATGTGAGTCGACTACTGGGAACGTCACGACGAACGACACCAAGGAAGGTAAAAACATTGTTGTTGTTAGGGATAGCCAGGTTAGGTATATGGATAGGGCATTTTGCTTGAAGGATATGAATAGGAGACAGAGGGTTTGCTTTCTGGGGCTGGGATGGAGGATATTGTTAGCCGGCTTGACATCATGAACGGTAATGGGATCAATCCTATTATCTGCCTCAGTGCTGGAGGCAATTATGTAGGCAAGCGAAGAAGTGAGGATTTAGTTAGAAGGTACAGAACAGCAATAGACATAATTAGGAAGAAGGGGAAGGCCGCCCTGTTATATGTGGCATTTTGCCAAGAAGGGGTGTTGGAAATGAATGGTTGTCCAGAGCAATTGGTATAAATTGCTGGCTGGACAAACACTGTAAGGATAATGCAGTACCATTCATTTGCAACTGGGACCACTTCTATGGCCGAAATGACATGTATGCCAGGGATGGGGTTCACTTATCCAGGGCAGGTGTGGATTTTCTTGCTAGCTCAGTTGAGGGTGTTGTTAGGACTTTAAACTAGGATTAGTTAGAGATATGGGTTTAGAAATGGAAAATACTGAGTGTCGAAATATAGATTTAGGCTTTGATATAAAAAATCTTAACAATAGCAAGAACAGTAATAGGTATAGTGGAAAAACAGAAAGGAGCAGGAAGGGTAAAGAGAAAGGAGGGTCTTTAAAAGTGTATTATACAATTAGTCGTAGTGCTAGGAATAAGATGGACGATTTGAGATTAGTTGCAAGTGCAGGTAACATTGATGTATTTGCCATAACTGAGACGTGGTTCAATACGAAAAATATGGACATGCCTGCTGAGTCATATACAGGGTTTTAAATTGTTCCAAGTAGACAGAATTTACGGGAAGGGGGGTGGGGTGGCACTGCATGTCCGAGATCGCTTGAACTGTTACATAAAAATGGGAATAAAGTCTGAAATAACACATACAGAGTCTGTCTGGATAGAATTTTCAGAGGGGCATGAAAAATTGATTTTAGGTGTGATATACCGTCCCCCAAACTTAGATAGGGACCAAGGGAGACTACTATGGGAGGAAATTGTTAAGGCCACAATGCACGATAACGTAGTTATTCTAGGAGACTTCAACTTTAGTCAGATTGATTGGAATTTCTTAACTGGGAATTTAGAATCTAACGACTTCTTAGAAGTAGTTAAAGATTGTTTTTTTGAAGCAGTTTGTGACAGAACCTACAAGGGGAAATAACCTTCTTGACTTGGTTCTGGCAAACAAGGAAACCCTTGTTAATAATTTAGAAATTACAGAGGAACTCGGCGCAATGACCACAAATCAATTACCTTTAGCATTGAATGGAAGTATTATAGTAGGGATAACTCAGTAACGGTCCCAGATTTTCGCTTAGCAGATTATAATGGACTTAGAAAACACTTATCATCTATGGACTGGGGTAATGAAGAGAGCTATCAATATGACAGTTTTCTGAACACTATACATGCTGCCCAAAGAACATTTATCCCATATAAAGAAATTAGATCGAATAGAAATGACCCAAAATGGATGAATAATAGGCTCAAATATCTTATAGGGCAGAAGAAAGGAATTTATAGGCGCATAAAAAGTGAGGGTCATCTTATAAATCAGTATACTGACATTAAGAGGGACATTAAAAAAGGGATAGGAAAAGCTAAACGGGACTACGAAATTAAAGTTGCTAGGGATTCGAAAACTAACCCAAAAAGCTTTTTCCAGATGTATAGAACAAAAGTTAGAGATAAGATAGGTCCCCTTAAAAATAATTATGGGTATCTTACTGACAAAGAGAATGAAATGTGCTCTATTTTTAATAATTATTTTCTCTCGGTTTTCACTCAGGAAGACACTAATAAAATCCCAATAATTAGGTTTTTTAGTGGGCCTGAAGAAGATAAATCATGTAGTATCACAGTCACTAGCGAAATGGTTATCAAACAGATAGACCGTTTGAAGCAAAATAAATCGTCCGGTCCTGATGAGCTTTTTTCAAGGGTTCTTAAGGAATGCAAAATGGAACTCTGTGAACCATTAACTAACATTTTTAATTTATCTCTTCAAACAGGTGTAGTGTCTTATACGTGGAAGATGGCTAATGTAATTCCTATTTTTAAAGCAGGGGACAAGTCGTTACCGTCAAATTACCGCCCAATAAGTCTAACCTCAATTGTAGGCAAATTACTAGAGTCAATTATAGCTGATAATATAAGAAGCCATCTCGATAGGCATAATTTGATTAATGATACTCAACATGGATTCACCAGGAGCCGTTCCTGCCTAACTAATTTATTAACTTTTTTCAGTATAATGTGATCCTTTATTGACAACGTTTCGCCCACGCTGTGGGCTTTATCGAGTCACACACAGATCTACCTGGATAACAGAAACATGAGTATTTATAGAATTTAGTCAGGTGGAGAATGCTGGGTCAGTATGTTCTTATACTTTATACTTGTCCAATCTCTTTTTATGTTAGCCAAGGTTTTAACTATCACCCTACTTTGAAGACTGTCACATGCAGCATTCTCCACCTGACTAAATCCTATAAATACTCATGTTTCTGTTATCCAGGTAGATCTGTTCGTGACTCGATAAAGCCCACTGCGTGGGCGAAACGTTGTCAATAAAGGATCACATTATACTGCTTATGTGTTTATTTTTCCATTGTGTCGGTATTTTATACCATTTATTTCCATTAATTTTTTTCAGTAAGGCTTTTGAGGCCGTTGATCATGATAAAGAATTCGATATTGTTTATTTGGATTTTAGTAAGGCTTTTGATAGAGTACCACATCAAGCGCAATTTAATTTAGTCTAACCCAACTAAATATAATTTAGATACGTTTACAGTAATTTAATAATTATAGGGGAATAAGTTTACTGAGTATACCAGGTAAAGTGTATGGCAGGGTTATTATTGAAAGAATTAGAGGTAAGACAGAGAGTAGGATTGCAGATGAGCAAGGAGGCTTTAGAGTGGGTAGGGGATGTGTAGATCAAGTGTTTACAGTGAAACATATATGTGAACAGTATTTAGATAAAGGTAGAGAAGTTTTTATTGCATTTATGGATTTAGAAAAGGCATATGATAGAGTGGATAGGGGAGCAATGTGGCAAATGTTGCAAGTGTATGGAATAGGTAGTAAGTTACTGAAGGCTGTAAAGAGTTTTTATGAGGATAGTGAGGCTCAGGTTAGGGGGTGTAGGAGAGAGGAGATTACTTCCGGTAAAAGTAGGTCTTAGACAGGGATGTGTAATGTCACCATGGTTGTTTAATATATTTATAGATGGGGTTGTAAAAGAAGTAAATGCTAGGGTGTTGGGGAGAGGGTGGATTAAATTATGGAGAATTAAATGCAAAATGGGAGTTGACACAGTTACTTTTTGCTGATGATACTGTGCTTATGGGAGATTCTAAAGAAAAGTTGCAAAGGTTAGTGGACGAGTTTGGGAGAGTGTGTAAAGGTAGAAAGTTAAAAGTGAACAGAGATAAGAGTAAGGTGATGAGGGTATCAAACGATTTAAATAAAGAAAAATTGGATATCACAATGGAGAGAGGGATTATGGAAGAAGTAAATGTTTTCAGATATTTGGGAGTTGATGTGTCAGCAGAAGGGTTTATGAAGGATGAGGTTAACCATAGAATTGATGAAGGAAAAAGGTGAGTGGTGCATTGAGGTATCTGTGGAGACAAAAACGTTATCCATGGAGGCAAAGAAGGGAATGTACGAAAGTATAGTGGTACCAACACTCTTATATGGGTGTGAAGCATGGGTTGCAAATGCTGCAGCGAGGAGGAGGCTGGAGGCAGTGGAGATGTCCTGTCTAAGGGCAATGTGTGGTGTAAATATTATGCAGAAAATTCGGAATGTGGAAATTAGGAGAAGGTGTGGAGTTACTAAAAGTATTTGTCAGAGGGCTGAAGAAGGGTTGTTGAGGTGGTTTGGTCATTTAGAGAGAATGGATCAAAGTAGAATGACTTGGAGAGCGTATAAATCTGTAGGGGAAGGAAGGCGGGGTAGGGGTCGTCCTAGAAAAGGTTGGAGGGAAGGGGTAAAGGAGGTATTGTGGGCGAGGGGCTTGGACTTCCAGCAAGCATGTGTGAGCGTGTTAGATAGGAGTGAATGGAGACGAATGGTTTTTGGGACATGACGATCTGTTGGAGTGTGAGCAGGGAAACATTGTGTGAAGGGATTCAGGGAAACCAGTTAATTGATTTAGTTGGACTTGAGTCCAGGAAATGGGAAGTACAATGCCTGGGAGGGACAATTCTCAGCTGTCGTATCTGAGCTCCTCTGCAAAGACAGTGATTATGTATGTGTGTGGTGATAGTGTTGAATGATGATGAAAGTATTTTCTTTTTGGGGATTTTCTTTCTTTTTGGGTCACCCTGCCTCGGTGGGAGACGGCCGACTTGTTGAAAAAAAATAAATAAATATATATATACATACGTATATATATACACATACAGTGGTAACTAGAGTTACGATATTTTTTCATTCGAGAATGCTGTTCAAGTGCCATTACCAAACGAATTTATCCCCATAAGGAATAATGTAAAATAGACTAGTCCTTTTACACCCCCAAAAATATACCTACAAAAGCATTTAAAAAAATAAACTTACATAAAAGGGCGATTTTGGGGACCATCGTAACTCAATGTACCACTGTATATATATATAATATATATATAAGCCATGCGTGTCGTAAGAGGCGACTAAAATGCCGGGAGCAAGGGGCTAGTAACCCTTTCACTTGTATATATTACTAAATGTAAAAGGAGAAACTTTCGTTTTTTCTTTTGGGCCACCCTGCCTTGGTGGGAAGCAGCCAATGTGTTGAAAGAAGAAAGAAAGATATATATATATATAATATATATATATATATATCTATATATATATATAATATATATATAATATATATATATATATATATATATACATACATACATACATATATATATATATATATATATATATATATATATATATATATATATATATATATAGTATATATATATATTTATTTATTCAACAAGTCAGCCGTCTCCCACCGAGGCAGGGTGACCCAAAAAGAAAGAAAATCCCCAAAAAGAAAATACTTTCATCATCATTCAACACTTTCACCTCACTCATACATAATCACTGTCTTTACAGAGGTGCTCAGATACGACACCTGAGAATAAGTCCCTCCCAACTGTCACTATCCCAGACCCCTCCTTTAAAGTGCAGGCATTGTACTTCCCATTTCCAGGACTCAAGTCCAACTAAATCAATTAAATGGTTTCCCTGAATCCCTTCACAAATTATTACCCTGCTCACACTCCAACAGCTCGTCAGGTCCCAAAATCCATTCGTTTCCATTCACTCCTATCTAACAAGCTCACACATGCTTGCTGGAAGTCCAAGCCCCTCGCGAACAAAACCTCATTTACCCCATCCCTCCAACCTTTTCTAGGACGACCCCTACCCCGCCTTTCTTCCCTTACATATTTATACGCTCTCCAAGTCCATCTACTTTGATCCATTCTCTCTAAATGACCAAACCATCTCAACAACCCCTCTTCAGCCCTCTGACAAATACTTTTAGTAACTCCACACCTTCTCCTAATTTCCACACTCCGAATTTTCTGCATAATATTTACACCACACATTGCTCTTAGACAGGACATCTCCACTGCCTCCAGCCACCTCCTCGCTGCAGCATTTGCAACTCATGCTTCACACCCATATAAGAGTGTTGGTAACACTATACTTTCTTACATTCCCTTCTTTGCCTCCATGGATAATGTTTTTTGTCTCCACAGATACCTCAACGCACCACTCACCTTTTTTTCTTCATCAATTCTATGGTTAACCTCATCCTTCATAAACCCATCCACTGACAAGTCAACTCCCAAATATCTGAAAACATTAACTTCGTCCATAATCCCTCTCTCCAATGTGATTTCCAATTTTGCTTTATTTAAATCATTTGATACCCTCATCACCTTACTCTTATCTATGTTCACTTTCAACTTTCTACCTTTACACACCCTCCCAAACTCGTCCACTAACCTTTGCAACATTTCTTTAGAATCTCCCATAAGCACAGTATCATCAACAAAAAAGTAACTGTGTCAACTCCCATACTGTGGTTACGTTTCGCTCTCCAGGAGCAAACAGATTGGAACAGATTGTCTGAACATGTCAAAGCCTGTCCTAGCATGAGCCAGTGCAGGAAAGAAGAGCTAAAAGATACCTAATGAATTTAAACCCACCCCTCTATAAATATATTAAACAACCATGGTGACTATTACACATCCCTGTCTAAGACCTACTTTTACCGGGAAGTAATCTCCCTCTCTCCTACACACCCTAACCTGAGCCTCACTATCCTCATAAAAACTCTTTACAACATTCAGTAACTTACTGCCTATTCCATACATTTGCAACATTTGCCACATTGCTCCCCTATCCACTCTATCATATTTCTTTCTTTCAACACGTCGGCCGTTTCCCACCGAAGCAGGGTGGCCCAAAAGAAAAAACGAAAGTTTCTCCTTTTACATTTAGTAATATATACAGGAGAAGGGGTTACTAGCCCCTTGCACCCGGCATTTTAGTCGCCTCTTACGACACGCATGGCTTACGGAGGAAGAATTCTGCTCCACTTCCCCATGGAGATAAGAGGAAATAAGAACAAAAACTAGTAAGAAAATAGAAGAAAACCCAGAGGGGTGTGTGTATATACATATGCTTGTACATGAATGTGTAGTGTGACCTAAGTGTAAGTAGAAGTAACAAGACATACCTGAAATCTTGCATGTTTATGAGACAGAAAAAAGACACCAGCAATCCTACCATACACACACAACCCGCACATATAAAAGAGAGGAGCTTACGACGACGTTTCGGCCCGACTTGGACCATTTACAAAGTCACACTAACACACAGAGACAGAGGAAGGGTATTTATAGGCAGGCAGACAGGGGAGGGTACAAGAGAGTGGGGAAATGTAGGAGTAGTGGTAGTAGTGGTAGTAGTAAAGGTAGTAGTAAAGGTAGTAGAGTAGACAGTCAATGGGAAGGAGCACTGCTATGAGGCTAGCGGCCCGCAAGGGGGGTACGAGAGGGAAGAAAAGCGAAAAATGAAGGAAAATACAAGGCAAAAGAAAGAACAGAAAGAAAGGAAAACCCAAGGAGAAAAAAGGAGAAGGGGGAAGATAAGACAGGGAAGGAATCAGGTTAAGTCACGGGTGTTCTGAAGTTTAGAGCATTTAACAATGTAATGAGAGAGGAAAGCATCAACAGAGACAAAGCCAGGGCTAAGATTCATACAGGGAAAGTTGTGTATAAGGGAGGATTCAACCAGGCGGCGACTATGAAAGTTAGACGTAGGGTAGACAGTTTTAGCAGAAGACCAATCAATGGGATGACTGTGATCTCTGACATGACAGAAAAGAGCATTATTAGTGTCGGCAAGCCTAACACTATTTTTGTGCTCCCTGAGTCTGTCAGAAAGAGATCGGCCAGTTTCTCCGAAGTACTGAAGAGGACAGGAGGAGCAAGAAATAGAGTAGACACCAGGAGAATCTGTGGGGGTAGGGGAGGTATGAACTAGATTAGTGCGAAGAGTGTTAGTTTGGCGAAAGGTAAGTTTGATGTCTAAGGAACGGAGAGAGTTGCTGAGATTAGAGAGACCAGAGATGTGCGGGTTGTGTGTGTATTGTTCCAGTCACGGTATTGTGCCTTTTTTGTTAATCCTACCATCATGTAAAACAAATACAGGCTTTCGTTTTACACTCACTTGGCAGGACGGTAGTACCTCCCTGGGCGGTTGCTGTCTACCAACCTACTACCTAGACTCTATCATATGCCTTTTCTAAATCCATAAATGCAATGAAAACTTCTCTACCTTTATCTAAATACTGTTCACATATATGCTTCACTGTAAACACTTGATCTACACATCCCCTACCCACTCTAAAGCCTCCTTGCTCATCTGCAATCCTACTCTCTGTCTTAACTCTAATTCTTTCAATAATAACCCTGCCATACACTTTACCTGGTATAATCAGTAAACTTATTCCCCTATAATTCTTACTCTCTCTTTTATCCCCCTTCCCTTTATATAAAGGAACTATGCATGCTCTCTGCCAATCCTTAGGTACCTTCCCCTCTTTCATACATTTATTAAAAAAAAATACCAACCACTCCAACACTATATCCCCCTGCTTTTAACATTTCTGTCATGATGCCGTCAATTTCAGCTGCTTTACCCCCTTTCATTCTACGTAATGCCTCACGTACCTCCCCCACACTCACATCCTGCTCTTCTTCACTCCTAAATGATGTTGTATCTCCCTGGCCAGTACATGAAATTACCGCCTCTCTTTTTTCATTGACATTTAAAAGTTCCTCAAAATATTCCCGCCATCTACCCAATACCTCCAGCTCCCCATCTACTAACTCCCCTACTCTGTTTTTAACTGACAAATCCATTCGTTCCCTAGGCTTTCTTACCTTGTTAATCTCACTCCAAAATATTTTCATGTTTTCAGCAAAATTTCTTGACATAGCCTCACCCATTCTTTCATCTGCTCTTCTTTTACACTCTCTCACCACTCTCTTCACCTTTCTTTTACTCTCCATATACTCTGCTCTTCTATTAACTATTTTGTTTTGAAAAAAACCTCTAATAAGCTACCTTTTTCTCTTTTATCACACCCTTTTTTATTATTATTATAATCAAATAGAAGCGCTAAACCACAGGGGTTATACAGCTATCACACCCTTTACTTCTTCAACATCATGGAATCTTGATTCTGAGGACCTGTACATAACCTTCTTCATGGCAACGACTACTACTACTACAACTAACCCATCTCTTTGGGTATGACCTACATCCACTATGATATCCCGCCTACCAGTGACTATGCCCTCGTCTGCTACACGTCCCTTTACACCTGACGTTAGTATATAAGCGCCAGCCTCCTTGCCTCTGCTCCAGAAACTCAACGACTTCGGTGCTGTTCACACCACTCCAAGGCCGAGGGACTGATTACCTCATCTTTTGTATATAGTTCTACTTTTTTTTTTTTTTTTTTTCAACAAGTCGGCCGTCTCCCACCGAGGCAGGGTGACCCAAAAAGAAAGAAAATCCCCAAAAAGAAAATACTTTCATCATCATTCAACACTTTCACCACACTCATACATAATCACTGTCTTTGCAGAGGAGCTCAGATACGACAGCTGAGAAAAGTCCCTCCCAGCTGTCACTATCTCAGACCCCTCCTTTAAAGTGCAGGCATTGTACTTCCCATTTCCAGGACTCAAGTCCAACTAAATCAATTAACTGGTTTCCCTGAATCCCTTCACAAAATGTTACCCTGCTCACACTCCAACAGATCGTCATGTCCCAAAACCATTCGTCTCCATTCACTCCTATCTAACACGCTCACACATGCTTGCTGGAAGTCCAAGCCCTCGCCCACAAAACCTCCTTTACCCCTTCCTCCAACCTTTTCTAGGACGACCCCTACCCCGTCTTCCTTCCCCTACAGATTTATACGCTCTCCAAGTCATTCTACTTTGATCCATTCTCTCTAAATGACCAAACCACCTCAACAACCCCTCTTCAGCCCTCTGACAAATACTTTTAGTAACTCCACACCTTCTCCTAATTTCCACATTCGAATTTTCTGCATAATATTTACACCACACATTGCCCTTAGACAGGACATCTCCACTGCCTCCAGCCTCCTCCTCGCTGCAGCATTTGCAACCCATGCTTCACACCCATATAAGAGTGTTGGTACCACTATACTTTCGTACATTCCCTTCTTTGCCTCCTTGGATAACGTTTTTGTCTCCACAGATACCTCAATGCACCACTCACCTTTTTTCCTTCATCAATTCTATGGTTAACCTCATCCTTCATAAACCCATCCGCTGACACGTCAACTCCCAAATATCTGAAAACATTTACTTCTTCCATAATCCCTCTCTCCAATGTGATATCCAATTTTTCTTTATTTAAATCGTTTGATACCCTCATCACCTTACTCTTATCTATGTTCACTTTTAACTTTCTACCTTTACACACTCTCCCAAACTAGTCCACTAACCTTTGCAACTTTTCTTTAGAATCTCCCATAAGCACAGTATCATCAGCAAAAAGTAACTGTGTCAACTCCCATTTTGCATTTAATTCTCCATAATTTAATCCCACCCTCTCCCCAACACCCTAGCATTTACTTCTTTACAACCCCATCTATAAATATATTAAACAACCATGGTGACATTACACATCCCTGTCTAAGACCTACTTTTACCGGGAAGTAATCTCCTCTCTCCTACACACCCTAACCTGAGCCTCACTATCCTCATAAAAACTCTTTACAGCCTTCAGTAACTTACTACCTATTCCATACACTTGCAACATTTGCCACATTGCTCCCTATCCACTCTATCATATGCCTTTTCTAAATCCATAAATGCAATAAAAACTTCTCTACCTTTATCTAAATACTGTTCACATATATGCTTCACTGTAAACACTTGATCTACACATCCCCTACCCACTCTAAAGCCTCCTTGCTCATCTGCAATCCTACTCTCTGTCTTACCTCTAATTCTTTCAATAATAACCCTGCCATACACTTTACCTGGTATACTCAGTAAACTTATTCCCCTATAATTTTTACACTCTCTTTTATCCCCCTTCTCTTTATATAAAGGAACTATACATGCTCTCTGCCAATCCTAGGTACCTTCCTCTTTCATACATTTATTAAACAAAAATACCAACCACTCCAGCACTATATCCCCCTGCTTTTAACATTTCTGTCATGATTCCATCAATTCCAGCTGCTTTACCCCTTTCATTCTACGTAATGCCTCACGCACCTCCCCCACACTCACATCCTGCTCTTCTTCACTCCTAAACGATGTTGTACCTCCCTGGCCAGTACATGAAATTACCGCTCCCTTTTTTCATCGACATTTAAAAGTTCCTCAAAATATTCCCGCCATCTACCCAATACCTCCAGCTCCCCATCTACTAACCCCTACTCTGTTTTTAACTGACAAATCCATTCATTCCCTAGGCTTTCTTACCTTGTTTATCTCACTCCAAAATTTTTCTTGTTTTCAGCAAAATTTCTTGACAGAGCCTCTCCCATTCTTTCATCCGCTCTTCTTTTGCACTCTCTCACCACTCTCTTCACCTTTCTTTTACTCTCCATATACTCTGCTCTTCTATTAACACTTCTGTTTTGTAAAACCTCTCATAAGCTACCTTTTTCTCTTTTATCACACCCTTTACTTCTTCATTCCACCACTCACTCCTCTTTCCTCCTGCACCCACCCTCCTATAGCCACAAACTTCTGCCCCACATTCTAATACTGCATTTTTAAAACTATCCCAACTCTCTTCAACCCCCCCACTACTCCTACTTGCACTAGTCCACCTTTCTGCCAATAGTTGCTTATATCTCACCCTAACTTCCTCCTCCCTTAGTTTATACACTTTTACCTCTCTCTTACTTGCTGTTGCCATTTTCTTTTGTCCCATCTACCTTTTACTCTAACTGTAGCTACAACCAAATAATGATCTGATATATCTGTTGCCCCTCTATAAACATGTACATCCTGAAGCCTACTCATCAACCTTTTATCCACCAATACATAATCCAACAAACTACTTTCCTTACGTGCTATATCATACCTTGTATATTTATTTATCCTCTTTTTCATAAAATATGTATTACTTATTACCAAACCTCTTTCTACACATAGCTCAATTAATAGTTCCCCATTTACATTTACCCCTGGCACCCCAAATTTACCTACTACTCCCTCCACAACATTTTTACCCACTTTAGCATTAAGATCCCCAACCACAATTACTTTCTCACTTGGTTCAAAACTCCCCACACACTCGCTCAACATTTCCCAAAATCTCTCTCTCTCCTCTACACATCTCTCTTCTCCAGGTGCATAAACACTTACTATAACCCACTTTTCACATCCAACTTTTATTTTACTCCACATAATCCTTGAATTTATACATTTATATTCCCTCTTTACCTGCCATAACTGATTATTCAACATTATTGCCACTCCTTCTTTAGCTCTAACCCTATTTGAAACCCCTGACCTAATCCCATTTATTTCTCCCCACTGAAACTCTCCTACCCCCTTCAGCTTTGTCTCACTTAAAGCCAGGACATCCAGCTTCTTTCCATTCATAACATCTACAATCATCTCTTTCTTATCATTCGCACAACATCCATGCACATTCAATCATCCCATATATACTATATAGTATATATATACTATAAGGAGTGACTTTTCACCCACAGCTGCCTCAGCCACCCCATGTAACCAATGTTGTTTTTATTCTCTTAACTTTTGCTGACCGTTAATGAAGATGCAAAATAACCACAGGCAGAGTTGAATGACAGCTCTAGGCCTTCCATATTGCAATCAGCACACCATCAGGAGCTTGCAATGTTGCAGAACTAGAGCAGGAAATCCAGAAGGATCTGTTCATATGAATGACTCTTTCCAGAGACTCTGGACAGAGCCATTCAAGTGAAGGGATGTGTGGATTTCCTGCTCTATTTCTGCAACACTAAGTTCCTGATGATGCTTTGATTGCAACACAAATCCCCTAGAGCTATCATTTTACTCTCCACAGTTATTTTGCATCTTTTGTCACTTGTTCGTGATTATTGCACATTAATAAAGATATGGAACTTTGTAACTCCTCTGGGTGAGCTTGATCTAGTGTAGTTATTTCTTAACTTCTGAATGTTATAACTTTTTGTCAGTACCAGCAGCAGTAATTTAGCATATTTGTTTTCATTCTTTGCTCATTTCTTTTTTTGGCTTTGTGTGAGGCTCTTTATCCAAGGAACTGGACTTGACTTCCCTTTTCCCCAGGTGCTGCATGACCCCTATAGGTTTAACACTCCTCCCCCCCATTAATGTAATAATCCTTTTATGTACTGTACATTATTACATTCATGGAGGGGGATGCTAAACCCTAAAGGTCACACAGATCCTGGGGAAATTATTACATTCATGGGGAAGAACTAAACTCATAGGAGTCATACATCACTAAGTAGAAATGGGAGGCATTGTCTGATCCAAGGAAACGAAGCACAGGTCCAATTCCTTGGATCAAGGGCTCCAATATACTGTACAGTATGCTATTTTTCACTTTCCTCTTTTGAAATTCTAATTTAATTTTTTTTTCCTCACCTAAATGTGTTTGCTCTAGTTAACCTCAATCTTTCCAAATATGTACAGCACATGGCTATTGCTCCACTTTTACAATACATAAACTATGTGTCAAATTCTCAAAGAACCGTATCTGGAGCATTCAAGATGTTTGATACGCCTGTGGAGGATTCCGCACATTGCTGCCCAATTTTGAATGGGAGGTTCAGAGAGGAAACAAAATATGAGAAACAGAATAAACTTAATAAAGCCTCTTCTTTATTCAAGTTCAATATACAATTTTCACTGATTATATGTCCTTGGGATACTGTGATGCTCAGTAGTCTTCATTTTACGATATGCTTCCACTACTCGAAGCCTCTCTTCCTCTAGCATCCTCTTTCTTGCTGCAGAGAGTTTCTCCTTAACTGGCTTATTGACTTGCATGCTAGAGGTAGGAGTTTCAATCTCTCCATCTTTTTTCACCTTATCCATAAACAGGAATGATTTGGGCTATGAAAAAAAGAAATGTTTTGCCATTAAGTAATAATTTCAGAAGCATAAATATTTTACAAACATCCTATTTATGCTGTATGACACAAATGAACCTACTTGGATAAAGAATACAAAATATAATAAAAAGAGCATTGTATACAATAGGACCACCATATCAACAGGGGATACCAAAAACCGTGGATAATAGTGAACCCTATATATAAGTCCCATACATACCTATTATAAAGTTTAATTGATAAATTATGCACAATAAGTGGAGAATTATCAGTTTTTCACTGGTGAGAAACACTTCATGGTTTCTCTTAGGTTTTGAAGAACTTCCACCATCACTACTTTTGTACTTTGAGGTCATTATTAAGCAAAATTAAGGGTTATTTTCTGGCCACAGTAAACCAAGGATAACTGAAACTGTAGATACCAGACCCAGGATAAGGGGTCCCACTGTATTATAAACTATCACTGAAGGACAGACTTAATTGTAGGCCAAAATATGCAGTACTCTTAGTTATCCTATACAGTGGACCCCCGGTTTACGTACTGCTCCAAACTCGAACAATTATGTAAGTGTATTTTTGTAAGTGTATTTTTGGGGGTCTAAAAGGACTAATCTAATTTACATTATTCCTTAGGGGAACAAATTTGTTTGGTAACGGCACTTGAACAGCATTTTGGAACGAATTAATTACATATGTACATTTTCATGTCCATGACAATTTAATAATGTATCACTTGTTCATATATAGACAATGTAAAATTAAATATGCTTGTGACTGAATTAAGTACAGTAAGTGTGGCAACAAATTAATTAATGGAAGAACTATTAATGTAATACTTTAAGTCACCTTCATTATTGCAAGTTTCCTGGTGAGCTTCTCTGTATGTAAACTTGGTGGTTCATACACAACTTCCCCAAATTCAATCTTGTCTTGATAATATGAGAATTCATCATCATCATCATCATTACTGTTCTTCTTTCTTTTGCGTCTTCTCCGTAGATCACGTTCCTGAAAGTAGTTCATTTTCTTAGTTAACACTAATTAGGTTGGTAGACAAATTTAAGAGTGCATAGTTCTGGAAAGACAAGAGAATGAATGAATTATGGTGAATGTCTTTTCTTCTTTGGGTCACAGTGCCTTGGTGGGAGATGGCCATTGAGGTAAAAAAAGGAACGTAAAAGTAGAAAACAAAGTGAATGCAGAAAAGAAAAAGAGCAATGTGATGAGGGGAACAAAAAAAGTCTAAGCAATGATATATTGAATATCAGACTGGAAGGAGGGAGTATGAAGGAAGTGGATGTATTTAGAGATTTGGGGTGGAATGTTATGTTAGCAGATAATAATAATAATAATAATAATAATAACAATAATAATAACAATAATAATAATAACAATAATAATAATAACAATAATAATAACAATAATAATAATAACAGTAATAATAATAACAGTAATAATAATAATAATAATAATAATAATAATAATAATAATACAGTGGAACCTCGGTTTTTGTATGCCCCAGCTTGCATGTAAAACCACAGTTATTCTCTATAAAATGTATTTTTTTATATTTTCCATAAGAAATAATATAAATCCAATTAATCCATTCCAGACACCCAAAAATATTAAAATACATTTTATGGAGAATAACTGTGGTTTTACAGGCAAGCTGGGGCATACGAAAACCTAAGGTTCCACTGTAATAATAATGGGAGCAAGGGGCTAGTAACGCTTTCTCCTGTATACATTACTAAAGTTAAAAAGAGAAACATATTTTTTTTTGGGTCACCTTGCTTCGGTGTGATGCCACCGGTGCATTGAAAGAAGAAAGAATAATAATAATAATATTTTATTTTCACATGATACATGTTTATACAAAGGAATATAATAGTTGGGTGTACATGCCAAAAGCCCCTTTATATGCAGGGCATTTTGGGCAAACTTAAAATTACCTTAAGAATAATAAGGCAATAACAGTACATGTGGTCATTAAATGAGTTACAATGAATACAAGAGAATTGAATATTCTATTAGGTTATGCTATATGGCTCTAATAATTCTTGTAGAGAAGACGTACAATGTTGATTTTTAACCCTTTGGGGGTCGACAGGCCTTCTCAGGAAAGTGTTCCTGGGGTCGAAATTTTTTTGGAAAAAAAAAATTAATTTTTTCTTATGAAATGATAGAGAATCTTTTTCCGATCATAACGCCACCAAAATTATGAAATTTGATCGAAAACTAACGGAATTATGCTTTCGCGAAGTTAGCGGTAGCCATGACACTTACGCATCGGCGATTTTGCCCACTTTGAGCCCTATTTTCAACAAATTCCAATGTTTCAGTCTCCTAAAATTATAGCTATTTCACTAGAACTCCATTTCTTCTATCGATTGAGTACAAGAAAACGCCTATTTACCAATTTCATCTACCCAAAATAGTGGTCAGAAAATGGCAATTTTCCAATTTCACACAAATTTCAAACGATGCCAATTTCAAAATAGGGTCCAGAGTAAACAAGGCAGACATTCCTGGCACTAAAATAACATGTTATCTGTTCATTAGTCACGTCTCCAGGCCCCTGTTCCATTACTTTTGCTTTTCATTTTGAATTTTTATTCTCACAAAAAATAGAAGATTTTCTGTTATGTATACAACTGCATCATTGTAAAAATGGTATAAATAATATCAGAGCACTTGTGCATGAATATAAGACTCGCCAGTTGATGTGTATTGGAGGCATGGTGTGATTTGTTTACTCTTGAACATCGTCAAAAATCGAACATTTTCGCTACTTTGAGCTCAATTTCAAGGTACTTGTCATTGTCATACCAATCAAAATCATCTCTATTTCTGTAATATATCTTCCATTCTATCAAATGAGACCAAGAAAACGAGAATACATCAATAAAAACCATACGAAAATCGACTGCAAAGTCGCTGTTTTAATCGAAAAAAACGGTCAGAGTTTTTTTTTTCTCATTATGCAGTGTGTACTGCAGGATTTTTTTTATACTGCGCACACTGACCACACAGACCCATTCTTTCATATGTATGCCTACCAGACGTTTTCTGCTTAAATTGAGGCCGCTAGAATTTGGGCGTACTAGTACGGCACCAACCCCTGCTCGTAAAACGTACTAGTACGGCACCGACCCCCAAAGGGTTAACATCTGAGATGAATACAGATATTGAGAGTAAGTATATGTCGATTATATTGATGAGAAAGTTTACCTATGTTCATGATATTGAGCAAATGCATGTATAGTTTTTACATATGTATTTATGATGGGCTGAGATTGGTTAAGGAGATAAGGTGTTTTTTAACTGTAGTTTTACAAATGCTAGCTGAGCCAGTGGTTCTGGAGATTTCTGGCAGGGAGTTCCAGATTTTTGTACAATGAGTTTTTGAAAAGATTTAGCCTAACACGGGGAATGTCGCAGAGGTTTTTGTGCCTAGTGTTGTGTCTATGAGTCCTATTGTAACTGTCAAGAAAGCGTTTCAGGTCGGGATTTATATTAGAATTGATTGTTCTGTAAATGTAGGTTGCACAATAGTACGAGTGAATGTTTTGTATAGTGAGTAGGTTTAGATCTTTGAAGAGTGGGGGGTGTGTTGTCTAGCAGTGGATTGTGTGACCATTCGCACTGCGGCTTTTTGTGTTATTATTGATTTTAGGTGGTTTTTCGTTGTGGAACCCCAGGGACAAATAGCATAGGTGAGGTATGGGTAGATCAGTGAATAGAATAGTGTAAGTAGTGCTGTTTGTGGTATATAGTAATGTATCTTTGAGAGGATGCTAACTGTTTTAGAAACTTTTTTTTTGTTATGTGTTGGATATGGGTGTTGAATTTCAGATTATCATCACGGTGCAGATCCAGGAATTTTCCCTCATTAGAGTTAGCAATAAGGGTGTTGTTAAGCATAATGTTTAGTTGGACCTCGCTTGCTTTACTCCCAAATAAAATGTAAAAGGTTTTGTCTATATCAAGTGTAAGTTTATTGGCGGTCACCAGGTTGCTATTTTTGCGAGTTCTTCATTAATGATAGTGTTGAGTGAGGCTAGATTTGGGTGGGAGATGACAAAAGTCATGTTGTCAGCTGGGTCAATGAAAGATGAAGTGAATCACAGAACAGATGAGGGGAAAAAGTTGAGTGGTGTTTTGAGGCATCTGCAAAAAGACATTTATCTATAGAGAGAAAAAAAGGGAATGTACTGGAGTATAGTGATACTAACACTTTTATATGAGTTGAAGGCAATTCATAGGTTTTGAAGGTTGCACCAAAAGAGGCTAAAAGCAATGGAGATGTCATGCTTGAGGGCAATGTGTGTGTAAATATTATGTAGAGAATTCAGAGAATAGAAATTAAAAGCAATGTGGAGTCACCAAGAGTATAATTCAAATGGCTGAGGAAGGGTTGTTGAGATGGTTTGGGCATGTGGGGAGGATGGAGAGGGATAGGACGATGAAGAGGGTGTATATATGTGGGGAGTAAGGTAGAAAGGATAGGGTTTGTCCTGGGAACAGTTGGAGGGAGGGAGGTAAAGGAGGCTTTGAGCTTTAGGGGCTTGAGCATCCAGCATACCTGTTAACATGTTTATAAGACTGAATGGAGAAAAGTGATTTTTAAAGGATGCGCTGTTAGTGTGTGAGGGATTCAGGGAAACCCTGTAGATGGAAAGGGCAGTGTCTGCATCATGAAGGAGGGGTAGGATGTTGCAGTCAGGGGTAAACTGTTGACAGTGTCAGCACTCTTCAGACAAGACATGAATTGAATGAATTGATTGTGAATGTACTTCCTTTTAAAGTTTTTCTGGGCCACCATGCCTTGATGGGAGATGGCCATTGAAGTAAAAAAAAAAAAAAGAAGACTTATAATAATAATCAAGTACTTTTAAGTGTCACCAATTACAAATCTTGTCATTTCCTCTATACAGTGCAATTTTTTTGTAAATGCAATTGTAGGTAGTAGGTTTGTAGACAGCAACCACTCAGGGAGGTACTACCGTCCTACCAAATGAGTGTGAAACATAAGCCTGTAATTGTTTTGCATGATGATAGGATTGCTGGTGTCTTTTTCTGTCTCATAAACATGCAAGGTTGTGGGTATGTCTTGCTACTTCTACTTACAGTTAGGTCACACTACACATGCTTGTACAAGCATATATATACTAACTCCTCTGGGTTTTCTTCTATTTTCTTCCTAGTTCTTGTTCTTGTTTATATCTGCTTATGTCCATGGGGAAGTGGAACAGAATTCTTCATCCGTAAGCTATGCGTGTCATAGGAGGCGACTAAATGCCGGGAGCAATGGGCTAGTAACCCCTTCTCCTGTATAAATTACTAAAAACAAGGAAAAGAAAAACTTCATAAAATTGGGAAGTTTGAATGTACGTGAATGTAGTGTGGATGATAAGAAAGAAATGATTGCAAATGTTATGAATGAAAAGAAGTTGGATGTCCTAGCCCTAAGCGAAGCAAAGCTGAAGGGGGTAGGGGAATTTCAGTGTGGAGAAATAAATGGGATTAAGTCAGGAGTATCTAAGAGTTAGAGCTAAGGAAGGGATAGCAATAATGTTCAAGGATCAGTTATGGAGAGAAGAGGGAATATAAATGTATAAATTCAAGGATTATGTGGATTAAAATAAGGGTTGGATGTGAAAAGTGGGTCATAATAAGTGTGTATACACCTAGAGAAGAGAGGAGTGTAGAGGAGAGAGAGAGATTTGGGGAGATGTTAAGTGTGTAGGAACTTTTGAGCCAAGTGAGAGAGTAATTGTGGTAGGGGATCTAAATGCTAAAGTAGAAGCGTTTAGAGAAGGTGTGGTAGGTAAGTTTGGGGTGCCAGGTGTAAATGATAATGGGGAGCATTTGATTGAACTTTGTATTGAAAGGGGTTTGGTTATAGGTAACACATATTTTAAGAAAAAGAGAATAAATAAGTATACAAGATATGATATAGGATGTAATGACAGTAGTTTGTTGAACTATGTATTATTGGATAAAAGACTGTTGGGTAGACTTCAGGATGTACATGTTTATAGAGGGGCCACAGATATATCAGATCACTTTTTAGTTATAGCTACAGTGAGAGTAAAAGGTAGATGGGATACAAAAAAAATGGAAGCATCAAGTAAGAGAGTGGTGAAGGTTTATAAACTAAAAGAGGAGGCAGTTAGGGTAAGATCAAAACAACTGTTGGAGGACAAATGGGCTAGTGTGAGTATAGGCAATGGGGTAGAAGATGTATGGGGTAAGTTTAAAAATATAGTGTTAGAGTGTTCAGCAGAAGTTTGTGGTTACAGGAAAGTGGGAGCGGGAGGGAAGAAGAGCGATTGGTGGAATGATGTAAAGATAGTAGTAAGAGAGAAAAAGTTAGCATATGTCAGGTTTTTACAAAGTACCTTTGATATAACTTTGAAGAGTTTTGAGTTTCTCTACTCTCTGAGCCCGGCCATGGGCCAGACTCATCTGGTGCTTGCCTGGTCAACCAGGCTGTTGCTGCTGGAGGCCCGCTGCCCCACATATCTGTCACAGCCTGGTTGATCTGGCACCTGTTGAAGATACTTGTCCAGTTTCCTCTTGAAGGCTTCTACACTTGTTCCAGCCGTGTTTCGGATATCTTCTGGTAAGATGTTGAATAGTCTGGGACCCCGGATGTTAATACAGTGCTCCCTTATTGTCACCACCACACCCCTGCTCCTCACTGGGTTTATTTTACACTTCCTCCCATATCTCTCACTCCAGTATGTTGTTATGGCAGTGTGCAGATTTGGGACCAGGCCCTTGAGTACTTTCCAGGTATACAGTGGAACCCCGGTTAACAAAAAAAATTCATTGCAGAAGCCTGCTCAAGTGCCATTACTGAACGAATTTACTTCCTTAAGAAAAAATGTCATTTAGGTTAGTCTATTTCAGACCCCCAAAAATACACTTCCACAAGCACTTACAATATTATACTTACATAATTGCACGATTTCCGGGGTGTTCGTTAACCGGGGTTCAACTGTATATATTATCATGTATCTCTCTCTCCTCTGCTCCAATGAGTACATGTTCAAGACTTGAAGGCGTTCCCAATAATTTAGATGTTTCACTGGCTCAATGTGAGCCATAAACGATCTCTGTATTTGTTCCAGCTCTGATATTTCTCCTGCTTTGAACGGGGCCGTCAGCACTGAGCAATATTCTAAGTGAGGGAGCACTAGCGATTTGAAGAGTTTCATCGGCATTATTTCCCTTGTTTTGAAAGTTCTTAATACCCACCCCGTCATCTTCCTGGCTGTTGTGATCTTTGTCTTTTTTTTTTTTTTCAACAAGTTGGTCGTCTCCCACCGAGGCAGGGTGACCCAAAAAGAAAGAAAATCCCCAAAAAGAAAATACTTTCATCATCATTCAACACTTTCACCTCACTCATACATAATCACTGTCTTTGCAGAGGCGCTCAGATACAACAGCTGAGAATAAGTCCCTCCCAACTGTCACTATCCCAGACCCCTCCTTTAAAGTGCAGGCATTGTACTTCCCATTTCCAGGACTCAAGTCCAACTAAATCAATTAACTGGTTTCCCTGAATTCCTTCACAAAATATTACCCTGCTCACACTCCAACAGCTCATCAGGTCCCAAAAACCATTCGCCTCCATTCACTCCTATCTAACACGCTCACACATGCTTGCTAGAAGTCCAAGCCCCTCGCCCACAAAAACCTCCTTTACCCCCCTCACTCCAACCTTTTCGAGGAAGACCCCTACCCCGCCTTCCTTCCCCTACAGATTTATACGCTCTCCAAGTCATTCAACTTTGATCCATTCTCTCTAAATGACCAAACCACCTCAACAACCCCTCTTCAGCCCTCTGACAAATACTTTTAGTAACTCCACACCTCCTTCTAATTTCCACACTCTGAATTTTCTGCATAATATTTACACCACACATTGCCCTTAGACAGGACATCTCCACTGCCTCCATTATTATAATCAAAAGAAGTGCTAAACCACAAGGGTTATACAGTGCGGCAGGGCAGGACAGGATGCAGGGAGAATGGATTGTAAGAGGGAGATGGATGATTAGTAGGGTATGGAGCGCAGGAGGACAGTGGATAGTGCAGGGATAGAGGGTAGCAAGAGATTGAGGTAGAAGGGACTGAGGGAGGTGCTAGAGGTATAATCTTCAGTTTGTGTAGTAAGTCAGTTTCTGTCAAAAAGTCAACGAGAGAGTCAGGATTAAAGGAGGGTCCATCAGCAAGAAGGGAAGGTAAAGAAAGGGCCGCAGAGCGAAGACGCCGTTGGAGGTAAATTCTGCGTGCTCGTTGATATAGTGGGCAGTCCAACAGAATATGTCGAACAGACACTGGAACCTGACAATGCTCACAGAGAGGGGCAGGGAGCCTCTCCATGAGATACCCGTGAGTAAGACGAGTGTGCCCGATGCGAAGACGGGAGAGTGTAGTTTCCCAACCTCGACATTGGTGACAAGAAGGCCAGAAACCTATACTCGGTTTAATAGAATGAAGTTTGTTATTTAGCGGGTCAGACCAGCGTTGTTGCCAACAGGTGCGAAGGTGGGTAGCAATGACCACAAAATAGTCTGTGAAAGGAACACCTCTATATGATACTGGAAGGTCATGTACTGCTGACCGAGCAGCAGTGTCTGGCTGTTCATTGCCGTGTACGTCAACATGACCAGGGACCCAACAAAAAACAATATCTTTGTGCTTGCTAGAGATACGGCGTAACCAAAGTTGGATACGAAGAACTAGGGGGTGAGGTGTATCAATTTTACGGATAGCCTGTAAAGCACTTAGGGAGTCTGAAACGACAACAAATGGTGACACAGGCATAGATGCAATACGGATAAGTGCCACAAGAATGGCATACAATTCAGG
>WNWK01007815.1:25207-90081 GCA_009830355.1 Cherax destructor
CCCCCAGTTTATTAAGAATGAGTACAAATGATTCGGTTTTTTAAATTTTGTGGACTTTTGGGTTTAAAGGTTGACTGTTTGGGGGAAAGGAGGAAGAGTACAACAATATCACTCACCCTTTATCCGTGCCATTGCTGCTCACTTGAAGATCCGTCATTATCTTTCCCCCCTCAAACCCACTTTCCCAACATACCTACTGGCCAGACGGTTGCTAAGACAATAAATACTTACGTGGGAAAAAACAACATTCTTGTCGCTATTCTTCGGGGATTCTGGCCCTGCTCGGTGATTATTCTTCCGGCAAGACGATGATGTTGGTGGTTGTCTCGATGAGTCAAGAGAAGATTGATCCCTTGAACTCTCTTACGCCCACGAGACCGGGCGTTGTTTAACGTGGTTGGTCGGGGTAGTGATTCATATCCTCTCACTAAACCCCTTCAGTAGAGTTTATACGCAACACTTTACACACTATTCACACGTCGGTTTAATGTTCCATTAATTTACTCTCGTTAGAAGTTAATCCATTAATAATTGCGTGCGATGAACGCTGATCGAAGCGACGCACATTTCCGCCATCAACACCGCCATGACGGCGTCACTCACTGTTTAACACATTATCACTCTATTATTATAGTTTCTTGGACTTAATGTCCCACATTATGCTCAGCGAATATTCACAACATTCACTATTGTGTAGAGAGACCATTAACCGCGATTTGGTCGTAGTAAACGCCGATTTCCATCTCCATTATATCCAGAGCCCACCCATCGTTCACCTCCATTCACCTTTATCCCACGAGCGCGACTAACCTCGTATGACCCAGTCCCGCGTACCCAAGCCACCGTCGCGATGGTTCTTTCCTCATATCAAGAAAAATACGAACCAACAGCCACACATTAAGAATATTCACATTAGAAAGGCTATCGAGTATAACCTTTCGGGAAAATACCCAATATTTTCCACAACCGGAGTGTTCTGTTGTGGACAGTCCTCCCTTCCCTCTGTCTCGGTAAAGAGGTCTCAGCTGTTCATCGCTATTCTGGATTAAGCGCTCTTACTCTTTAGAGGAACTGTTTGCTAAGAATCTGTCGGATTATCATCGTAGGAATTCGTTGTGAAATTCAGTGATGTATTATAGATTCTAAGTTTCTACTCAAAGTGATATTGTTACGAAGGTAACCAGCCCCTAGACGAAGGTTCGAATCGTAACAAAAACTGACCTAATTTGCCCAAAATGCTCTGCAGTTCTATAGTCAGCTAGGCCTGTATACCTTGTACATGTATTGTACTTGTAGTAAATAAAGATATTATTAACAAGTGCGTTTAGCTTCACGGATGATACGGCGGTCAGCTGCTCTCGTCCGCTTAAAATCAAGTAGGCGCTCCATGTTCCTGTTGTAAATAAATAAAATAAATAAACATGCAAGATTTCAGGTACGTCTTGCTACTTCTACTTACACTTAGGTCACACTACGCAAACATGTACACGTTTATTGTATACACACTCATCTGAGTTTTCTTTGATTTTATCTTAATAGTTCTTGTTCTTATTGCTTTTCCCTTTCATATCCATGGGGAAGTGGAATAAGAATCTTTCCTCCGTAAGCCATGCGTGTTGTAAAAGTCAACTAAAATGCCGGGAACAATGGGCTAGTAACCCCTTTTCCTGTATAGCTTACTAAAAAGAAGAAGTATAGTGGTACCAACACTCTTATATGGGTGTGAAGCATGGGTTGCAAATGCTGCAGCGAGGAGGAGGCTGGAGGCAGTGGAGATGTCCTGTCTAAGGGCAATGTGTGGTGTAAATATTATGCAGAAAATTCGGAATGTGGAAATTAGGAGAAGGTGTGGAGTTACTAAAAGTATTTGTCAGAGGGCTGAAGAGGGGTTGTTGAGGTGGTTTGGTCATTTAGAGAGAATGGATCAAAGTAGAATGACTTGGAGAGCGTATAAATCTGTAGGGGAAGGAAGGCGGGGTAGGGGTCGTCCTAGAAAAGGTTGGAGGGAAGGGGTAAAGGAGGTTTTGTGGGCAAGCATGTGTGAGCGTGTTAGATAGGAGTGAATGGAGACGAATGGTTTTTGGGACATGACGATCTATTGGAGTGTGAGCAGGGTAACATTGTGTGAAGGGATTCAGGGAAACCAGTTAATTGATTTAGTTGGACTTGAGTCCTGGAAATGGGAAGTACAATGCCTGCACTTTAAAGGAGGGGTCTGAGATAGTGACAGCTGGGAGGGACTTTTCTCAGCTGTCGTATCTGAGCTCCTCTGCAAAGACAGTGATTATGTATGAGTGTGGTGAAAGTGTTGAATGATGATGAAAGTTTTTTCTTTTTGGGGATTTTCTTTCTTTTTGGGTCACCCTGCCTCGGTGGGAGACGGCCGACTTGTTGAAAAAAAAAAAAAAACTTTATTGAGACATTGTACTGCAACCGTACTGCATGAGCACAAGCAGGAGACCACCAAGGCACACACTTCTGAGAGTGCCTGCCTGAGGTTTGAGGTATAGAATGTGAAACCGCAGTTAAAACTGAGATTGAGAATAGGTTTAACATCTCATCAATGGAGGACGAGGAAGGAACCTCAATAAAAGCAGTTTGACGCGAGTACTGGTCATAATGCACTCGGTCAAATTGCCAGGATGGGCAACGATGGGGTGGAGAATACAAATGAGAAGTAAGGAGGATTGGAAAATGATCACTGTCATGCAAGTCCGGGAACACAGACCAGGTAAAGTCTAGTGCAGTTGAGGAGCAAACTGAGATCGAGTACGAGGGTCAAAATGGGTGGGAGCACCCGTATTTAATAAATAAATACTACGTACTGTATCTTTATTTCTACATGTAATTGTAAGTTAATTTTAAGTTTGCCCATAACGCTCTGCATACAAGGGGCTTTTGGCATGTACACCCCAATACTATAACTCCTTGTACTACAACTATGTATCATGTCTCAATAAACTATTATTATTATTATACAAGGTATAATACAATAAGAATAACTTTTATGAGGTAAGATTGTCCAAACACTTACACATGCAAATAAAATAGATACGATACAAATAGACGGATCACCACTTCAGGGAACCTATTAGTAGAATATACAGTAAAGCAACAAACAAAATCAATCATGAAACCCTGTGTAGTACACAATAAGTGTCAGGGGCCCAAGATTGTTCAACTGCCTCCCAGCATACATCAGGGGGATTACCAACAAACCCCTGGCTGTCTTCAAGCAGGCACTGGACAGGCACCTAAAGTCGGTACCTGACCAACCGGGCTGTGGTTCGTACGTTGGACTGCGTGCGGCCAGCAGTAACAGCCTGGTTGATCAGGCTCTGGTCCAACAGGAGGCCTGGTCATGGACCGGGCTGCGGGGGCGTTGACCCCTGGAATTCCCTCCAGGTAGACTCCAGGTAGTATGCAAACTAACAAGCAAACGTTCCTCTGCATGGATTACATGCAACTTTTGTGGTAAATGCTGCCACGCCCCTTGTGTAGACATTCAAGACTCTACTACCCGAGATATTAAACAAGGGAAGTGTTTTTGGGTATGTCCAAATGAGACCGAACTGTGGAATAAAATCACATCAATATTAAAAGATGACAACACCAAATCGGACTTCATAAAAAACATGACAGCTTTCTATAACAGTTGGGAAAGTAAAAAATCAGGGCCAGATGGTGCTACTGCCCCTGGTACAGATGTTGAAATGGTAGCCAGTAAATTTAAGAATGGAGAAATAAATGATGGTGACCTGAAGAGGGACAGTAGCTCTAGTGAAATAAATTATGGGGAAACAGGTGTAGATAAGGACACACACACACAGTGTTACAAACTAGCAATAACACAGTAGATAGTAAACAAGGGGATGCCCAGGGAAATACTGAAGATAAATTACCGGAAACAGTTGAGGGCTCCATTGTTAGCACTAGTAATGAAGACAGACACGAGACAGGAACACACCCACCAATGGGGAACACAGTCACAAAAAACGAGGGCAAACGGAAACCAGGCCTATGTGAATATTATGCACTTGGTATCTGCAAGCATGGAAAATCAGATGGGACATGTGAAATTGGCGATGTAACATCCCCCCAATGAAGAGCAGGGGTGCCACTAGCACGTTGAGGGACAACACAATAAGTGTCAGGGGCCCAAGATTGTTCAACTGCCTCCCAGCATACATCAGGGGGATTACCAACAAACCCCTGGCTGCCTTCAAGCAGGCACTGGACAGGCACCTCAAGTCGGTACCTGATCAGCCGGGCTGTGGTTCGTACGTTGGACTGCGTGCGGCCAGCAGTAACAGCCTGGTTGATCAGGCTCTGGTTCAACAGGAGGCCTGGTCACAGACCGGGCCGTGGGGGCGTTGACCCCTGGAATTCTCTCCAGGTAGACTCCAGGTATACAGGCCTAGCTGATATCTATGTGCAGGTTGTGTGTGTATCAAATTTCATCATTATACTGGCTCTGAAATTGTGCAGATGGTTGTAAATCCACAGCAACAAGCCAGTGGAGGAGAAAGCAGTGATGAAAATGAGGAAGATGTAGTAGAAAGAGTCTCTATTGATAGGTTAATTCAGTTGACAGGTGAACTGCTAAAAGGTCTAGAGCAATGCAGTTTTATAAGTGAACAAGAAATAATGAACATTTACATGCTGTAGAATAAACTAATCAAAGAATGGCCAAAATATAAATGTATTCTAATCTAGCCACTCTGTAATCCAGAAAACTCACTAATCCGGCACACTACAGGTCCCAATGATGCCGGATTAGTGATGGCCGACCTGTACCACAAATAGCACTACTTACACTATACCATTCACTGATCTACCCCTACCTCAACTGTGCTATTTGTGCCTGGGGTTCCACAATGACAAATCACCTAAAGCCAGTAATAACCAAACAAAAAGCTGCAGTGCGAATGATTGCACAATCCACAGCTAGAAAACACCCCCCACCCACTTTTCAAAGACCTAAACCTACTCGCTATACAAAACATTCACTCGTACTACTGTGCCACCTACATTTCCAGAAGTCAATTGCTTTCTTGATAGTTGCAATAGGACCCATGGACACAATACGTACTAGGCACAAAAATCTCCCCATGTCAGGCTAAATCTTTTCAGAAACTCAATGTACATAAAAGGTCCCAAAATTTGGAACATTCTGCCAGAAATCTCCAGAACTACTGGCTCAGCTAGCATTTTTAAAACTAAAGTTAGAAAACACCTTATCTCCTTATCCTATCCTAGCCCATCATAAATAAATATGTAAAAACTATATGTGCATTTTCTCAATATCATTAACTTAGTTAAAACATTATAATCAATATATACTTACTCTCAATATCTGTAATCCTCTCAAATGTTAATCATTCCATTGTGTCCACCTTAGGTTAATAATCAAAACTGTAATTCTTCTCTACCAAACTTATTAAAGCCATATAGCATGAACTAATAGAATAGTCAATTTTCTTGTATTCATTGTAACTCACCTAATGACCATATGTACAATTACTGCCCTGTTATTGCCTTATTAATCTTAAGTTTGCTCGAAATACTCTGCATATAAAGGGGCTTTTGCCATGTACACCAAATTGTTATACTCCTTTGTACAAACATGTATCATGCTAAAATTATTATTATTTTTTACATATTATTATTATTATGAGGCAGAACTACAGTACTACTGCAAGAATTGAGAGAAATGTGTTTTTGAATTGTGATAGGAATAATGTCTATCGAGATAAAAAGGGAAAGATTGTGAGCCTGGCCAGCATTTCATACTGTGATGATGTGTGCACCACTTTTAAGAGAATTAAATGAAATATTTTTACCAATCACATAATCAGTGGGGGATGTCAGTTGCAGTGAAAAACTTAGTCCATTGTATACTTTGAAATGTAGTATGTAAGGGAGTGAGTGCCGTGCTGTTTTTTTCTTGGATGACGTTTTGGTGTGGAACAAGAGGTGGTCCATCCAGAGATGGGCGGGCAATCTGAAAATCATCGCACCGTAGAGGTAAAAGCCGGAAGCATGGTCAAAGCCATGCAGAGGTCAAATGTATCGAAGGAGTCAAGCAGAACCTCGGTACTAGGAGCAGGCAATGAAATGTTATTCACTGAAGGTACCAGGTTGTTAGAAAGGTCCAAATAATAGTCCGATAATGAGGTAGAGTTGTGGAAAGGCACCACAGCAGAAAGGGGTCTGGGAGGACAAGTTTCATGGATTTGGGATTCCATGGTTAGGTCACTTTTTTTTCTGTTTTTCCAAAAAAAAGGAAAAAAAAAGAAAAAGGGAAGAACACGGAGGGGTAGCTCCTAGGAAGGACAAAAGGGTTGTAAATCCCCTCCACATCCAAGAGAACCTCAATGTGGCCAGTAGTGCAGATGCAGCATGGAACCTGTTCCATACCCTATCCTTCATGCTAGTAAACTGGCAATCCAGGACAGCCACCTCACATCCACCGAGCCACCTCGGTGGACAAAAGAGAGGGCAGTTGGATACCTGCCACAAGGCATACTTCCTTTGGCCACCACCTCCTGGAATCCGACAAGCAGCCTCCAGAGATACACCCGTCACCCGAAAGGCGTCATAAACCCCTCCTCAGAAGACTAGAGGGATCAGGACATCCCCAGATGACCCAGATTCCACAGCAAATTACACCACCACCAAGGACCTCAACAGAATGCAATGGACAACGATACCCTTTCCCCAATCTAGGAACTAGAATGTCTGAGGGAAGGACCCCAAAGGCCAAAAGCAGGAAAGTGAGGGAGGGATGGGAAAAGGAGGAGGGATGGGAAGGATGGAGCAGAGGAGTGAGGGGGTATATAGGTTCGTTAGGAGAAAGACCAAAAGGTTCAATTCGTCAGACCTAAATACAATAACCCCTTGAAAGGCCTCTATTATTACTCAAGAGGAAGCACTAAGCAATACACTATGGTTATACATTGCCTTGGGACTGGAAGACATTAAGGTTTAGTTCAAAGACTTTGAACAGGGTTCCAGTTCCTTAAAGTGAGAGCTCTTCACTAGCATCACGAAACCTCCTCCCTTGAGGGTCCTTGAAGGGTGAAGAGCCACTAGAAGAGCATTAATGCCTAGTATTATTATTATTATTATAATCAAATAGAAGCGCTAAACCACAGGGGTTATAGAGCGCTGCAGGTTAATGCCTAGTAGACTAGACATTTTATTCAGGGGAAACACTACACCCTTGAGGCCACACAATGCCAGGAGTAGGAGGCAATCAGCTTCAATCCAAGGGGTTGGATAGATCCAGTTTATTAGATCAAGAGCCCTATACATCAAGTCACCAGCAGTGAAGGGTACAATATCAGACTGAGGGGATTATTATTATAATCAAAAGAAGCACTAAACCACAAGGGTTATACAGCGCGGCAGGGCAGGACAGGATGCAGGGAGAATGGATTGTAAGAGGGAGATGGATGATTAGTAGGGTATGGAGTGCAGCAGGACAGTGGATAGTGCAGGGATAGAGGGTAGCAAGAGATCGAGGTAGAAGGGACTGAGGGAGGTGCTAGATGTATAATCTTCAGTGTACACTAAGTCAGTTTCTGTCAAAAAGTCAACGAGACAGACTGAGGGGAAAAGGGTGAGTGGAGCACTCTCGGAGTCTGTGGAGACAAAGAACTTTGTCCATGGAAGTAAAGAGGGGAATGTATGAGAGTATAGTTATACCAACACTCTTATATGGGTGTGAAGCATGGGTGATGAATGTTGCAACGAGGAGAAGGCTGGAGGCAGTGGAGATGTCATGTCTGAGGTCAATGTGTGGTGTGAATATAATGCAGAGAATTCGGAGTTTGGAAATTAGGAGGAGGTGCGGGATTACCAAAACTATTATCCAGAGAGCTGAGGGGTTGTTGAGGTGGTTCAGACATGTAGAGAGAATGGAATGAGACAGAATGACTTCGAGAGTGTATAAATCTGTAGTGGAGGGAAGGCGGGGTAGGGGTCGGCCTAAGAAAGGTTGGAGTGAGGGGGTAAAGGAGGTTTTGTGTGCGAGGGGCTTGGACTTCCAGCAAGCACGTGTGCTGTATTTGATAGGAGTGAATGGAGACAAATGGTTTTTAATACTTGACGTGCTGTTGAGTGTGAGCAAAGTAACATTTATGAAGGGATTCAGGGAAACCGGCAGGCCGGACTTGAGTCCTGGAGATGGGAAGTACAGGTCTGCACTCTGAAGGAGGGGTGTTAATGTTGCAGTTTTATAACTTTAGTGTAAAGCACCCCTCTGGCAAGACAGTGATGGAGTGAATGATGATGAAAGTTTTTCTTTTTCGGGCCACCCTGCCTTGGTGGGAATTGGCCGATGTGTTAATAAAAAAAAAAATAATATACTTAAACTATTAAGACCCCACTGAAGCATTTTCAGTGTGTTCCCTAAAGCTATGAACAATTCCTTGGAATTTGTAGCTACTTTCCCACCTCTTCCTTGAAAGGAGTCTGGCCCTGTTACTAGTTATGTTATACAAAGAGGTTGCTATTCCTATTAGTGATTTCTGGGACCTGACTACTGCACAAAAATAAGGTAAAAAAAAATGAAGTGAAATATATTCAACTGTTATATTAAATTATCAGTGTATGTGGGAAACCTTAAACAACTTTGGGAATATTTTTATTTCATATTTTAAGGGGCATACAAATCATAATTGCATCACATGAAAGCATATCCACAGCTAAGCCTTCTTTGGAGATGATTGTATTACATGAAAATTAATTTATCAAGCAAATAACTGAACATGAATATAAACTTTTATAAACCCATTTCACATTTGGAATGAAAAAAATGTATTTGATAGTTTAACAATATTGTACCCATGAAGATGAAAAAAGAAAAAAAAAATTATAGGCACAACCTGGGTTCAGATACTGGCTCCAGTGTTTAAAGAAAGCAACAGTATTATATGTTGTTTATAAAAATAGTGAGTTCAATAATAAAATTAATTATGAAAATAAGTACATGATAATTTCATCAAATCCTGAACATTTACATTGTAACAAAAAATAGTCACACCTAAATTTTTATATTATTCAATTATAAAAAAATAAAAAATGTTTATATGAAAGAAAGAAAATTTAATTTGTTGCCCTTTAAAAATGCATTGTACTAACCCAACAGTAAATAATGAAAATGTCTTAATTTACAGATGCTTTAAGATGCTATCTTCTCTGAAGAGAGTTTAATAGCTCACTAATGCCAATTTTGCCACTGGATACAGGCTCAGATTCGAGACGCTCTGGTGGAAACAAATTTACTGACGGTCCCGTAGGTACTTCAGTTAAGTTAGGTGCTGCTGGTGCAGGTGGCACTATTGGCTGTTGCTTAAGATTGCGATGCTGAGGGAACGTTGGCATCATCCGTGGATCACATGCTAGAAAAGAATGAGTTTTATCAAGGAGACAAAATATTCCTGTGTATGCTAGGGTAAAATTCAAAAGCATATACAGTAACAGTATTGCAGTATTCTTAGAGGATGAATTTTCAACTTTTGATGGATAATATATCTTGCCTACAAGTATGATGTCATACTGGAACTCAACACATTCTTATAAACAAAGTCATTTTTTTCCTTGTACAGTGGTACCTCTACTTACGAGCAGCTCCCAACTCGAACAATTATGTAAGTGTATTTTTGTAGGTGCTTTTGTAAGTGTATTTTTGGGGGTCTGAAATGGATTAATTTAATTTTCATTATTTCTTATGGGAAAAAATTCCTTCGGTATCGGCACTTGAATAGCTGTCTGAGCTCGTAACTCGAGGTACCACTGTATTTACTTAAAACAGCACTTCAATTTTAACCTAACATCCTTACTTGATTTATCATCACACAATATTTAATTAACTAAAACTATAAACAAAGTAACTATACTGCTTTTCTGTAATAACTTTTCTACTGAATTTACAAAGTAAATTTGCAAAATGAGTCTATTGACTGCTTTTTATACAGTAACTACAGGTATTCTAAATACAAACCATGCCTGATAATATACATACGTAATGGATTCTCTTTAAAGTAGGAGCTCTTGAGGCACTCCTCTGCAGTAGCTCGTCTATTGGGGTCATACATGAAAAGAAAGTTGAGCAGACGTTGTCCAGATGGTGATAGTACTGGGAACTTAGTCTTCAGATTATTGTATGGTTGAGATTTCAATGTGAAGTTCTCAATTGCTGCCAACTGAGAGAAGTCAGGCCAGATGGTGTCATTTGGTGTACCTGGCAAATTAATTAGTATTTATATAAAGCAGGGGTTTCAAACAGAGTTAGAGCTAAAGAAGGAGTAGCAATAATGTTGAAGGATAAGTTATGACAGGAAAAGAGGGAATATAAATGTATCAATTCAAGGAATATGTGGTGTAAAATAATGGTTGGATGTGAAAAGTGGGTTATAGTAAGTGTTTATGCACCTGGAGAAGAGAGAAGTGTAGAGGAGAGAGAGAGATTTTGGGAAATGTTGAGTGAGTGCATGGGGAGTTTTGAACCAAGTGAGAGAGTACTTGTGGTTGGGGATCTCAATGCTAAAGTGGATAAAAATGTTGTGGAGGGAGTAGTAGGTAATTTTGGGGTGTCAGGGGTAAATGAAAATGGGGAGCCTTTAATTGAGCTATGTGTAGAAAGAGGTCTGGTAATAAGTAATACATATTTTATGAAAAAGAAGATAAATAAGTATACAAGGTATGATATAGCACGTAATGAAAGTAGTTTGTTAGATTATGTATTGGTGGATAAAAGGCTGATGGGTAGGCTTCAGGATGAACATGTTTATAGAGGGGCAACGGATATATCGGATCATTATTTAGTTGTAGCTACAGTTAGAGTAAGGGGTACATGGGACATAAGGAAAATGGAAACGGCAAGTAAGAGAGAGGTGAAAGTGTATAAACTAAGGGAGGAGAAAGTTAGGGTGAGATATAAGCAACTTTTGGCAGAAAGGTGGGTAAATGCAAGTATGAATAGTGGGGGGGTTGAAGAGGGTTGGGATTGTTTTAAAAAGGCAGTACAATGTGGGGCAGAAGTTTGTGGGTATAGGAGGGTGGGTGCAGGAGGAAAGAGGAGTGATTGGTGGGATGATGAAGTAAAGGGTGTGATAAAAGAGAAAAAGGTAGCTTATGAGAGGTTTTTACAAAACAGAAGTGTTGTAAGAAGAGCAGAGTATATGGAAAGTAAAATAAAAGTGAAGAGAGTGGTGAGAGAGTGCAAAAGGAGAGCAGATGAAAGAGTGGGAGAGGCACTGTCAAGAAATTTTGCGGAAAATAAGAAAAAGTTTTGGAGTGAGATAAACAAGTTAAGAAAGCCTAGGGAACGAATGGATATGTCAGTTAAAAACAGAGTAGGGGAATTAGTAGATGGGGAGTTGGAGGTATTGGGTAGATGGCGGGAATATTTTGAGGAACTTTTAAATGTCGATGAAGAAAGGGAGGTGGTAATTTCATGCACTGGTCAGGGAGGTATAACATCCTTTAGGAGTGAGGAAGAGCAGGATGCGAGTGTGGGAGAGGTGCGTGAGGCATTACGTAGAATGAAAGGGGTAAAGCAGCTGGAACTGACGGGATCATGACAGAAATGTTAAAAGCAGGGGGAGATATTGTGTTGGAGTGGTTGGTATTTTTGTTTAATAAATGTATAAAAGAGGGGAAGGTACCTAAGGATTGCCAGAGTGTGTATAGTTCCTTTATATAAAGGGAAGGGTGACAAAAGAGATTGTAAAAATTATAGGGGAATAAGTTTACTGAGTATACAAGTGTACTGGTAGGGTTATTATTGAAAGAATTAGAGGTAAGACAGAGGGTAGGATCGCAGATGAGCAAGGAGGTTTTAGAGTGGGTAGGGGATGTGTAGATCAAGTGTTTACATTGAAGCATATATGTGAACAGTATTTAGATAAAGGTAGGGAAGTTTTCATAGCATTTATGGATTTAGAAAAAGCATATGATAGAGTGGATAGGGAAGCAATGTGGCAGATGTTGCAAGTGTATGGAATAGGTAGTAAGTTACTGAATGCTGTCAAGAGTTTTTATGAGGATAGTGAGACTCAGGTTAGGGTGTGTAGGAGAGAGGGAGATTACTTCCCGGTAAAAGTAGGTCTTAGACAGGGATGTGTGATGTCACCATGGTTGTTTAATATATTTATAGATGGGGGTGTAAAAGAAGTAAATGCTAGGGTGTTGGGGAGAGGAGTGGGATTAAATTATCAGGAATCAAGTTCAAAATGAGAGTTGACACAGTTGCTTTTTGCTGATGATACTGTGCTTATAGGAGATTCTAAAGAAAAGTTGCAAAGGTTAGTGGACGCATTTGGGAGGGTGTGTAAAGGTAGAAAGTTAAAAGTGAACAAAGATAAGAGTAAGGTGATTAGGGTATCAAACAATTTAGATAAGGAAAAATTGGATATCACATTGGAGAGGGAGTATGGAAGAAGTGAATGTTTTCAGATATTTGGGAGTTGACTTGTCAGCAGATGGGTATATGAAGGATGAGGTTAACCATAGAATTGATGAAGGAAAAAAGGTGAGTGGTGCGTTGAGGTATCTGTGGAGACTAAAAACGTTATCTATGGAGGCAAAGAAGGGAATGTATGAAAGTATAGTGGTACCAACACTCTTATATGGGTGTGAAGTTTGGGTTGTGAATGCTGCAGCAAGGAGGAGGCTGGAGGCAGTGGAGATGTCCTGTCTAAGGGCAATGTGTGGTGTAAATATTATGCAGAGAATTCGGAGTGTGGAAATTAGGAGGTGTGGAGTTACTAAAAATATTAGTCAGAGGGCTAAAGAGGGGTTGTTGAGGTGGTTTGATCATTTAGAGAGAATGGATCAAAGTAGAATGACTTGGAGAGCGTATAAATCTGTAGGGGAGGGAATGAGGGGTAGGGGTCGTCCTCAAAAGGGTTGGAGGGAGGGAGAGCGTATAAATCTGTAGGGGAGGGAAGGAGGGGTAGGGGTCGTCCTCGAAAGGGTTGGAGGGAGGGGGTAAAGGAGGTTTTGTGGGCGAGGGGATTGGACTTCCAGCAAGCGTGTGTGAGCGTGTTAGATAGGAGTGAATGGAGACGAATGGTTTTTGGAACCTGACGAGCTGTTGGAGTGTGAGCAGGGTAATATTTAGTGAAGGGATTCAGGGAAACCAGTTATTAATTTAGCCGGACTTGAGTCCTGGAAATGGGAAGTACAATGCCTGCACTTTAAAGGAGGAGTCTGGGATAGTGACAGTTTGGAGGGACTAATTCTAAACTGTAGTATCTGAGCGCCTCTGCAAAGACAGTGATTACGTATGAGTGAGGTGAAAGTGTTGAATGATGATGAAAGTATTTTCTTTTTGGGGATTTTCTTTCTTCTTGGGTCACCCTGCCTCGGTGGGAGACGGCCGACTTGTTGAAAAAAAAAACTTCAAATTGTAACTATGGTATTAGATTGTAGAGTGCACAGTTCAGTCTTTAACATACAGGCCATTTCCCACCAAGGCAGGGGAAACCAAAGAAGGAAACACATTTAACATTACCCAGTTTACGACTGTCTTTTCAGAAGTGCACAAGCATAACAATTTTCCACTCATCTTACCTAAGAGATTAATAATGAGGTTAATCTGTTCAATTTCAGATTTCCCAGGCAACAGCGGCTTGTGCAACAGGAGTTCCCCGAGAATACAACCAGCTGCCCACATGTCCACACCTGTTGTCTGTGTCTTTGCCTGATGATACATAAAAAAGAAAATACAGTGGACCCTCGCTATTCGAACACTCCAAAACTCACCCTCATTCCAGAATGCTGTTCAAGTGCTGTTACCAAACGAATTTATTCCCATAAGGAATGATGTAAATTAGGTTAATCCATTTCAGACCCCCAAAAATACACTTATAAAAGCTCTTACAAAAATAAACTTACATAAAAGGGTGAGTTTTGGAGTGTTCGAATGGCGAGGGTCCACTGTATATATGTAAAGTATTATAAATATTTAAAAAAGTTGGACAGAGAAAGTAAGGTTAGGTTAGGTAAGATTCATCAGGAAACAAGACAAGTGTTTCCTAATGCGGGTCTTAGTCATGTGATGACCCGTCGCTGGAGCTTTTGGCCATCTGACCGAGGCCTTCCGCTGGCTTACTAGTCCATTCCTCTTAAAAATTAGGGTTATATACAAAGAAAGTAAGTTGCTTGCTTGTTTCAGATGCTTGGGGATGGATATGTCAGTAGATAGCTTTATAGGGAATGAAGGAAATCACAAAAGAAATGAAGAAAAGAAATTTACAGTTTAGGAGAATTTTTAAAGAAAGAGGTTGATCAAGGTATGCAAAAATGTGACTGCATAATGATACCAATACTACTGTGAGTGTAAAACATGGTTAATAAAAGTTGCAGCAGAGAGAGAGGGTTGGAAGTAATGTTTTGCTGGAGATTAATGTTTTTTTTTTTTTAACACATCGGCCGTTTCCCACCAAGGCAGGGTGACCCAACACTTTCATCATCACTCAACACTTCCACCATCATTCCTACATGATCATTCTCTTTGGAAAGGCACTCAGATACGACAGTTTAGATGTCACTCCAAACAGCCAATATCCCAAACCCCTCCTTTAAAGTGCAGGCATTGTACATACTTCCCACCTCCAGGACTCAAGTCCGGCTAACCGGTTTCCCTGAATCCCTTCACAAAATATTACCCTGCTCACACTCCAACAGCTCGTCAGGTCCCAAAATCCATTCATCTCTATTCCCTCCTATCTAGCATGCTTGTGTGCATGAGCATGTTAGATATGAGCCCACAAAACCTCCTTTACCCCTCCCTCCAACCTTTCCTAGGACGACCCCTACCCCGTTCAGCATAAAATAAATAATAAATAATAAGAAAATGGGGCAGTGGCATAAACAGTATGATTCAAAGAGAAGAAGAGAGGTTATTGAGAATGTTTGAGTATGAAGAAAATATTGGAGCAAGATAGCTTGATAAAGAGGATGTATATATCTGGAGGGAGACACTAGTCAGAGAAATAGCAAACATCGAATTAAAACTAAAGGAATCTTACAGGAATCAAGAGACACGGAAAGAACTAAAAGCCATAAATGAAATTGAAAGAAACCTAAGTACAGTGGTACCCCGACTTACGATATTTTTTCATTCAAGAATGCTGTTCAAGTGCCATTACCAAACGAATTTATCCCCATAAGGAATGATGTAAAATAGACTAGTCCTTTTAGACCCCCAAAATTACACTTACAAAAGCATTTAAAAAAATAAACTTACATAAAAGGGTGAGTTTGGGGACCATCGTAAGTCGGGGTACCACTGTATTTCTTTTCCTATGCAAAATCAAAGTCGAGAACAACAACCAGTATTGGGCCCCTACTTAAACGGGATGGGTCCTACACAGATGATAGCAAGGAAATGAGTGAGTTACTTAAATCCCAGAATGACTCAGTTTTTAGCGAGCCACTAACCAGACTGAAAATCGAAAACCTAAATGAATTTTTTATGAGAGTGCCACAGAACTTGACAGACGCATGCCTTTCTGACATCACCACGATGCCAAATGACTTCGAAAAGGCAATAAATGACATGCCAATGCACTCCGCTCCAGGCCCAGACTCATGGAACTCCGTGTTCATCAAGAACTGCAAGAAGCCCCTATCACATGCTTTTAACGTCCTATGGAGAGGGAGCATGGACACTGGGATCGTCCCGAAGCTACTAAAAACAACAGACATAGCCCCGTTCCACAAAGGGGGCAGTAAAGCAATAGCAAAGAACTACAGACCAATTGCGCTAACGTCCCATATCATAAAAATCTTTGAAAGGGTTCTAAGAAGCAAGATCGCCACCCATCTTGATACCCATCAATTGCACAACCCAGGACAGCATGGGGTTAGAGCAGGCTGCTCCTGTCTGTCCCAACTACTGGACCACTACGACAAGGTCCTGGATGCTCTAGAAGATAAACAGAATGCAGATGTTATATACACAGATTTTGCAAAAGCCTTTGACAAGTGTGACCATGGTGTAATAGCACACAAAATCCATGATAAAGGAATAACAGGAAAAGTTGGTAGATGGATCTATAATTTCCTAACATGTAGAACACAAAGAGTAGTAGTCAACAGAGTAAAGTCTGAGGCAGCTACTGTGAAAAGCTGTTCCACAAGGCACAGTACTTGCTCCCATCCTATTCGTCATCCTCATATCAGACATTGACAGGGATATAAGCCACAGTGCTGTGTCTTCCTTTGCAGATGACACCCGAATCTGTATGACAGTGTCCACCGTTGAAGACACTGCAAGACTCCAAGCAGACATAAACCAAATCTTTAAATGGGCTACAGAAAACAATATGAAGTTCAATGATGAGAAATTTCAATTACTCAGATACAGAAAACGTGAAGAAATAAAAATCTCATCGGAGTACAAAACTAATTCCAACCACACAATAGAGCGAAAAACTAATGTCAAAGACCTGGGAGTGATCATGTCAGAGGATCTCACCTTCAAGGACCATAACAAAGTAGCAATTGCATCTGCTCGAAAAATGACAGGATGGATAATGAGAACCTTCAAAACCAGGGATGCCAAGCCCATGTTGACACTTTACAGATCGCTTGTTCTATCTAGGCTGGAATATTGCTGCACACTAACTGCACCTTTCAAGGCGGGTGAAATTGCTGACCTTGAAAATGTGCAGAGAACCTTCACTGCACGCATAAGTGCGATAAACCACCTCAACTACTGGGAACGCTTGAAGTTCCTAAACCTGTACTCTCTAGAACGCAGGCGGGAGAGATACATTATTATATACAGATGGAAAATTCTCGAGGGCTTAGTACCAAACTTGCACACAAAAATCACTCCCTATGAAAGCAAAAGACTCGGCAGGCGATGTAACGTCCCCCCCAATGAAGAGCAGGGGTGCCACTAGCACGTTGAGAGACAACACAATAAGTGTCAGGGGCCCAAGATTGTTCAACTGCCTCCCAGCATACATCAGGGGGATTACCAACAAACCCATGGCTGTCTTCAAGCAGGCACTGGACAGGCACCTAAAGTCGGTACCTGACCAGCCAGGCTGTGGTTCGTACGTTGGACTGCGTGCGGCCAGCAGTAACAGCCTGGTTGATCAGGCTCTGGTCCAACAGGAGGCCTGGTCACAGACCGGGCCGCAGGGGCGTTGACCCCTGGAATTCTCTCCAGGTAGACTCCAGGTAGTGAAAGGAGCATGAAAGAGATAGTAATGAACCTTCAACAGACTTAGAGCATGTAAACATGCTTGAATAGAGGAAGCGAGCAGTGTGTGAAACTTGACATTCTGTTGAAATGTGAGCACCATAATATTTTTGAAGGAATTCAATAAGATTAAGTGGTTCTACTTGATAAAAAGGATAAAAAGTTACCCATAAAAGCATTTTGTAGTGCAACACTGCTGCAAACACTCAAATCTAACTCTCAGTTAAAAGAATGACCAGATACAATGATTATAACAGTTCCCCCCCCCCAAAAAAAAAAGGATACAGGACTAGAAGGTCTCGGGTTTGAGTCTCAAATTCCTGCTGAAAAACATAACTTGCTGCAAGGAAACTTTTAACTGGTCTCAAGAGAACAATATTGAGGTGCTTTACCAGTTAAATATGATGATAACATGAAATAAAAGCAGAAAGTGCCTTGATGCTAGTGAAGGGCTCTTAATCCAAGGAATTGGAGCTACCCTTCCCTTCACCAAATCAACCTTATGTTCCATTCTCCAAGTGCTTATGACCCCTACAGGTATAGTGCTTCTCTATGAATATAATAACATGACAGTAGTGAAGGAGCATCAACTGACAAGTAAAATATGCGTACCATGATTAAAACTGAACTAAGTTTGTAACTTTACAAGGTACCAGTATAGATAGATGTAAAAACTATTAGATACAAAAATAACTTACAATAATATTCCCTGTGCCATTTTCCTTGGCTAACATAGGAATAATGTGGGAACCAATTTCAGAATAAAAATTGATGTACAGTAACACTAACCTGGAAGAGCAGTTCAGGAGCCCTGTACCACAATGTTACCACCTGTGGTGTCATTGGAGACATTGGATGTCCCAATTCGCGAGCCAATCCAAAGTCAGCTAGAAATAAATGCAACATATAAAGAGAGCCTAAAGAGCATACATATTGTTGGTTAAATAATGAACATTTGCAGCAGAGATGCATGCATGTATTTAAATTAACATGAATATATAATTTACAAAGTGATCAATCAAATATTTAACCTTCAATAATCTGGAATCACTATTAACAACACATTTTCCAGTGCAGATAACAATCCCTTGATCATTCACCTACCAGTCAGATAAAAAGATAGTGTGATAAAATTATTGACTATGATGATCATTAAGGCTGCATTTCATATACAGCACACACCACCAATCAAAAAACTTGACTCCCTAAAAGTACATTTGTCAATGTATATATACCTACTGAATTTATAATTGAATGCTTAGACTTACATAAGCCTTAAACTGTATAATTACAGAATTTATGGAAGAGATGATGTACAACAGTAATAAATATGAAAGCTCTCATATGTTACTTTACAGGATTCTTTAACTCTTGTCTTCGTAAATACTGTTTCTCAGATCAGTAATACACTACTTCAGTGAATTTATAACATTTAATCAACATTCTGATAATAGAAACCTGACCAAATCACCTATTAACAAAATCTGCTCATACATTAACATAAATCAGCAAGAAATATGTCAAACTATATCCTGTAGTCATTGCTGCTATCATTATCTATATTAAGCATTTATGTACTACAATTTTATTACAGAATGAAGGTATTTAAATTTTAATGCTTCTTTCCTATGGAATTCCCTAAGTGAATTAAATATTGTAACCTAATTCAAATACTATACCTATTTTTATTGTTCCCATATTTGTTAAAAGAAGATTGGACACCTTCACATCTCGATGAACAATCTCTTTTTTGTGAAGATATGCAAGACCCTTGAATACCTGTTGGAGAGAACAACTGTTTTGAGCTCAGCAGAAAGCAGATGTCTCTCTAGTGTGGTAATTTTCAATCATCTCAGCATTAGCTTGTCTATGTGGGAGTTACATGGATACTGCTGTTCAGTACTTGCCTGTATCATTATACACTTGACTTGAGCTTCCATGAATGGTGTCTGCATGTTATCCAGTAAACTTGCCAAGTCCTGCTCACAATACTCCATTACCAAGAAAATACTGGAATGCAAACATTAATTGTATAAGATTTCCACTAGAATATAAAATAGAGTACAATATACTATACTGTAATTAAGAGTTCGATAATAATTAGAGTAGTAGAACAGAAGTCACAATATTGTGGCTGGAGCAATTCAAAAGTCACAAATTGGAAATTGAAGATGTTTTCCTTTGGGTACTAAGGCACATTGATGACAGTAATGAAAAGAAAGAGGTAGAGTGCAAGATTCTATTGTCATAATATTTTACTCTATGCAGGGCTATACAGCAATATTTAATATTAGCTAGAATAACTACCATATCAATTCAGCTCACCTTTTCAAACAATGCCAAGAACCACCTCATTTCAGGACACAATATCTTAATTTAATAAAGCTCTACATAGGGTGAGATGTCACAATGAAAACATGATCTGAAGCTGTCTTTTCTTCATGTTTGTTTCTCCTGGTAAGCAAATAATATTCATGACAAAACATCTTGATAATAGTACAGGGCAGACAGAACTGACATTGAGTTTCCATTTTTAATTTGTGGGTTACTGCAGTTGTGCACAGTACAGTACAATTCTTTATTTCAAAATACTCCTTATCCTTAGGATTAGCAGAATGTTATTTATAAAAAATGTTTTTTTTTACAACAAACCAGCCGTATCCCACCAAGGCAGGGTGACCTAAAAAGAAAAACGAAATGTACTAGGGCTACATGGCAATATTTATCATTAGCTGAATAACCACTGATTCAGTTCACCTTTCCAAACTACGCCCAACAACCACCTCCTTCAGGCACACAATGTTGGGATGATTACACGACTGAAGCAACATTATCTCCCGCAGACCAGATATCGGCATCCCATCCTTTTCTTTTTCCATGCGCATTTTTTTGAGAGCCACAATTTCATTGGTCTTTGTATCTCGTGCACGATCTGAAAACCATTACATAGTATAATCAAGCAAGTATTTTTAATAATGAAACTGAATACAGCCTCTCCTCACTTAGTGACGTACTCATTTACCAATGACTCGGACTTACGATGGGCTCTCTGACCAGTATGCATATGTAAATAATGTATATTAGAGCTGATTTCCTCTACAAACATTTAAAAATATATTAAAAATATTATAAATGGTGCAAACCCACTACCATTATAGTATTCTCCTTGCTTAGCGACGAATTCATTTTTCGATGTGGTTTTAGAAACAGAACTCCGTCGTTAAGTGAGGAGAGGCTGTATAGAACAATGTCAACACTTCAAAATCTCTGCTAAGTTAAAAGCTCAAACCTAAGCTATTCTTCTATGAACTATTATTTGACATAATATCTGGCTGTCTTCCACCATTTTGAAATACAGTAAATACATGATCTAGAATATACTTACAAACAACACCATATGTGCCTTCTCCAACACGATTAAGTTTTTCGAATTCGCCTACAAACCTGCATATTCCAAACTGAAAGCAAATAATATATTTAAAGAGTCAGATATTGTGCTGCACTATAATAACTAAGCAACATTTATATACATTATAAAAATCATACACAATAGTCCCCCCGTATCTGCTGGGGATACTTTCCAAGACGTACTGTGGATACCCGAAACCGTGGTATATGTCATTTTTCATTTACATATATACCTGTGATACCTGGAAATAAAGTTTAAATGATAAATTAAGCACAATAAGCACTGCACAGCTTCTCTTAGGTTTTGAAAAACTGCCACCATCACTACTTTTGTACTTTAGTGTCATTATTATTAAGCAAAATTAAGGGTTATTTTTAAGATACACTAAACTGTGGATAACTGAAACTGTGGAAACCAAATTCATGGATACAGGGGTTCTACTGTACAAAAATCACAATGAGGTTAAGATATAAATTACAACCCTAGATTACTGATCAATATACAGTATTATAATCATTATTATTATTATTATTACCAGTAGAGAGTGCCATTCGCCCAGCAGCCAGGAAATAAACAAATAAATGAATAAGATACATGCAACAGAGTAGGTTATCTTTATTAAAATGTTATGCAACATGGTAGACTTTTTCAGTTAAGTGGTTGTAAATGGTAAGATGATACTGACAAACTGTGGAATGGGACACTTGTGAACAGTTCAGAACATTTATTAAAGGGAACATTTCACCATGACTGATGAGGCCAATCATGGCAAAATATTTCCTTTAATAAATATCCTGAACTGTACATAAGTATCCTTTTCTTCAGTTATATACAGAGCAGAATATATATGGGAGCAGCAGCAGTAGTGGCAAGGTAATGGACTGATCAAATAATCTTTACCTCACCATTACTGCTGCTGTCTTCTTATTTACTCTCCTCTGTATTTAACCGAAGAAGCCTACTATGTAGGCAAAATGTTTCAATAATAAAGATACCATACTATTGCACGTGTCTTGCTCATCTACTTGTCAGTATTCTATACCATTTTCATCAGGCAGCAAACAGTTTGTTGAGGCTTATTAGTAAGTTTATTTACGTACAGGTCCACATAAGTACAACTATCATACACAGTAACATATGTGTAAATTACAAGGACCCCAATGGCAATAAGTTACTTTGTGTGATTTTTTTGGGGTTATCCTGGGTAATCTACCCATATGCTACTATGTATGATAATTTATGCAACTGTATTTACATGTACCTGTACCTGAATAAACTTACTTACTTACCTAGGATAATAAAAAAAAAAAGTCAAAGCGACTTATTTCCATGGTAGTCAGGTAGCAACCAGTTTATAAGCAAGATTAGGTATGGTTACGTAAACCTACGAAAATGTATAGAAACCCGAAAGCAAATAAGTCATTTTGTATGATTTTTTGGGTTATCCTAGGTAATTTACATGTAAGTTACTATATATGATAATTGTACTTATGTGTACCTGGTAGACAGTAACTGTAAGAATACAGAAATGAAAGTTGGTGGCCCGGAGGGAGACAGGAGCTCTAGTGGGGAGACAGGTGTAGACAAGGACATGCAAAACCCAAAGCTACAAACTAGCAATACCACTGGAGACAGTAAACAAGGAAATGACCCAAGGAATAGTGAAGATAAAATACTACTATAAAATACTGGGGAAGGCACCATTGTTAGTACAAGTGCTGAAGATAGTAAAGAGACAGAGAAACATGCACCAGCAGGGAATGCAGTCATGAAAAACCAAGGCAAACAGAAATCAGACCTATGCAAATTCTATGCATTAGGTACCTGCAGGCATGGAATATCTGGAAAAACAGATGGGATGTGCAACTTTGACCACCCCAGAAAATGCCGTGCCAATATAACAACAAGAAAATACAACCTTCCTTCCTGTAAGCTTTTCTACCCTGAAATGTGTCACTCTTCAGTTCAGGAAAGACAATGCTATAACTTATATTGTCAGGCACACCACCTAAAGGGGACAAGAAGATACAGAACATCCAGACAATGGGAAAACCTGGGTAGCCACAACCACTCCAGAGAGGTTTTTAGCGCCAAGAAGAAAAAAAAATGCTGGCAGGAAATGAGAGAAATCATATACAGTGGACCCTCGCTATTCGAACACTCCAAAACTCACCCTGTTATGCAAGTTTATTATTGTAAGTGCTTTTAGAAGTGTATTTTTGGGGGTCTGAAATGGACTAATCTAATTTACATCATTCCTTATGGGAATAAATTCGTTTGGTAACAGCACTTGAACACCATTCTGGAATGAAGAATGTTCGAATAGCGAGGGTCCACTGTACCAACTTCGATCATTTCTGGAGCGGAATCACAGTCTGCCGAGTCTTTTGCTTTCATAGGGAGTGATTTTCGTGTGCAAGTTTGGTACTAATCCCTCTAGGATTTTCCAAGTGTATATAATCATGTATCTCTCCCACCTGCATTCTAGGGAGTACAGGTTGAGGTACTGTACTTCAAGCATTCCCAGTAATTGAGGTGTTTTATCAGTTATGTGTGTCGTGAAGGTTCTCTGTACATTTTCTAGGTCAGCAATTTCACCTGCCTTGAAAGGTGCAGTTAGTGTGCAGCAACATTCCAGCCTAGATAGAACAAGCGACCTGAAGAGTGTCATTATGTGTTTGGCATCCCTGGTTTTGAAGGTTCTCATTATCCATCCTGTCATTTTTCTAGCAGATGCGATTGATACAATCTAGTGGTCTTTGAAGGCGAGATCTTCTGACATGATCACTCCCAGGTCTTTTACATTAGTTTTTCACTCTATTGTGTGGTTGGAATTTGTTTTATACTCTGATGTAGTTTTAATTTCCTCACATTTCCCATATCGGAGTAATTGAAATTTCTCATCATTGAACTTCATGTTTTCTGCAGCCCATTTAAAGATTTGGGTGATGTCCGCCTGGAGTCTTGCAGTGTCTTCAATGGAGGACACTGTCATGCAAATTCGGGTGTCATCTGCAAAGGAAGACACGGCACTGTGGCTTATATCCCTGTCTATGTCCGATATAAGGATGAGGAACAAGATGGGAGCGAGTACTGTGCCTTGTGGAACAGAGCTTTTCACCGTAGCTGCCTCAGACTTTACTCTGTTTACTACTACTCTTTGTGTTCTATTTGTTAGGAAATTATAGATCCATCTGCCAACTTTTCCTGTTATTCCTTTATCACGCATTTTGTCTGCTATTACACCATGGTCACACTTGTCAAAGGCTGTATATATTACATCTGCATTCTGTTTGTCCTCTAGACTGGTGTCCTAGTCGACTGGTGTGGGTCGCATTCTGGGGGACAAGATTGAGGACCTCAATGGAAATAAGACACAGTCCTCGATGACGTACTGGCTTTCTTGGGTTATCCTGGGTGGCTAACCCTCCGGAGTAAAAAATCCGAACGAAATCTTACCTTATCCAAAAATATCACTCATTATGCTGCGTAAGCGACTAAAACATCTTAGACCCCAGTTGAAATCCTAATTATATATTATCTTAATTTATCTTACATTCATGGAAACCCGCCTGACACGTTGACAAACACATACCAAATGCTTTTTCGGAATCTCGATGGGTTTACCAGTGAGAAAGGAAACAAGACCACCCTTCTTGGAGCTGGAGGCAGCAGAGTTCTCCCCTTGTTCACTCATTCTGCACAGGTCCCTGATCTTGCCACTGTCCTTGTTACTTCAGGTTGGTGGTGAGCCACAGCCACTGCCTGGCCTTCTACAGCAGCCACAGCCTAGCAGATGCGTCTTCTTGTTGGGGTTTTAAAGAGCCACTGACAGCTAGCACCGTACTGAGCATCGCCTCCTGGTGTCCAGGGAAGAAATGTTGCCCAAAAATGAATGACGAAAGAAAAAGTAACCTAAGTTCCCTTCGGGAACAGAAATGCAGGACGATCATATTTAAGTCTGCGGGCTTCTTTGCGAAGGCCCCAGCAGTGCAGGACGCCCAGATCCCTACCTGAATTAATAACCAAAATGGAAATAAGTCAGACCCCCAATGGAAATATGCCACTTTCTCTGACTTTTTTGGTTTATCTTACATAATTACACTATGTATGATAATTGTACTTATGTGTACCTGTACCTAAATAAACTTACTAACCCTGGGAGAATGGGCTTGAAATTTGTATCCAATATTTAGAGCACAAAATCTCAACTGTAAACCAACTTAACATTGTACAAAACTCCGCCGAGTAAGAGTCGTCTACTATTACCCTAAACTTATATATGGGGGACCTCTATGTCAGTAGGAAAATATCGGAAACTTCTGGTAAATCTATAATTTGATAAGTTTATTTAGGTACAGGACCGTGCGGCCAGCAGTAACAGCCAGGTTGATCAGGCTCTGATCCAACATGAGGCCTGGTCACAGACCGGGCCACAGGGGCGTTGACCCCTAGAACTCTCTCCAGGTATACTCCAGGTATACAGGTACACAAAAGTACAATTATAATACATAGTGTATATTACTAAGGATAACTCCCAAAAAAAGTCTGTCGGCGGTCCTATTAGCCATCTAAAAGAGAACACCAGGGTCTGTCAGTGGTCCTATAAAGCACAATTAAGAAGAACACACCGGAGTTTGTGAGTGGCCGTTTAAAGCACCTACACGGTGCCAGAGCTCTCGCTTCACACACAGAGGGCCCGGGTTCGATTCCCGGCGGGTAGAAACATTTCGACGTGTTTCCTTACACCTGTTGTCATGTTCACCTAGCAGCAAATAGGTACCTGGGTTGTTAGTCGACTGGTGTGGGTCGCATCCTGGGGGACAAGATTAAGGACCCCAATGGAAATAAGACAGACAGTCCTCGATGACGCACTGACTTTCTTGGGTTATCCTGGGTGGCTAACCTTCCGGGGTTAAAAATCCGAAGAAATCTTAACCTTAACCTTAACCAGAGTCTGTCAGTGGCCCTATAAAGTACATATAAGAAGAACACCGGAGTTGGTCAGTGGTCCTATAAAGCACATACAATAATAATAATAATAATAATAATAATAATAATAATAATAATAATAATAATAATAATAATAATAATAATAATAATAATAATAATAATAATAATAATAATAATAATAATAATAATAATAATAATAATAATAATAATAATAATATCTTTATTTACTACAAGTTCATGTACAAGGTATACAGGCCTAGCTGACATCAATGACATACTACTATATAGAAAGCCCCTTGTTATGCTGAGCATTTCCCGCAAATTAGGTCAGTTTTGTCCCAGGATGCGACCCACACCAGTCAACTAACACCCAGGTACCTATTTTACTGATGGATGAACATAGACAACCGGTGTAATGAAACACACCCAATGCTTTTACCCTCGCTGGGAATCGAACCCAGACCCTTCCCGTGTGAAGCGACAGCTTTAGCCACCAGGCACAGGGCACACCGGAATTTGTCAGTAGCTCTATAAAGCACATACAAGAAGCACACCGGAGTTTGTCGGTGGCCCTATAAACCACCAACAAGAACACCAGATTCAGAAGTCGACCATAGCCTTAAGACCTCTGGAATGAAGTGATACCATCTTGTGATGAAAAAAAAGAAAACACAAATATAGTATAATGTGATCCATTATTGACATTGTTTCTCACACACAGTGGACGAAACACCACCACCAACACCACCAATTGTCACTACAATTACTTCAGCAGCGACGCGTAGAGTAAGCTTATTAGATATAATTTTATACAATTTCTGGATACTTACTATTGTCTTACATAGTAATGTATGTATAAATTAATTGGGTTCTTGGCTTCATATCAAGAAGCATTAATAATAGAAGCTCTCAGGTTATACTTCGACTTTGAATATCCTTAATAAGACCTCATTTAGATTATCTGCACACTTCTGGTCTCTATATTACAGAAAAGACATACATGCACTGAAAAACATACAGAGAAAGCTGTCGAAGAGGATCCCATGTATTATAAATCTTCATACTAGGACAGACTGAGGACACTGAATCTGCACTCTCTGGAAAGGATTAGAATTAAGGAATTATTATTATTATGATCAAGGGGGAGCGCTAAACCAGTAGGATTATGCAGCGCCTGTTAGAATTAAGGAAGATATGACATGTGTACAAATGGAAGGCAGGAATAAGTAAAGGGGATATAAATAAAGTGCTAAAAATATCTAACCAAGATAGTATTCGCAACATGGGTTCAAGTTAAAAAAAAAAAACAGATTTAGAAAAGGTATAGGAAAGCACTGGTTTGGTAATAGAGTTGTAGATGAGGGGAACAAACCCCTGAGTAGAGTCATTGAGGCGAGAAACTTGTATAGCTTTAAAAATAGGTTGGACGAGTACATCAGTGGGTATGAGTTGGACTTGACTGGCATGAGCAGGTAGGCCTGCTGCAGTGCCCTTTCTTTCTGTTCTTATTTTCATTATAATAATAATAATAATATCTTTATTTCTACACGTACATGTACAAGGTATACAGGCCTAGCTGACATTAATGACATACTATAATATAGAAAGCCTCCTGTTATGCAGAGCATTTCGGGCAAATTAGGTCAATTTTGTTCCAGGATGCGACTCATACCAGTCGACTAACACCCAGGTACCCATTTTACTGATGGGTGAACATAGACAACCGGTGTAAGGAAACACACCCAATGTATCCACCCTTTGCCGGGAATCAAACCCGGACCCTCACCGTATGAAGTGAGAGATTTTGCCTCCATCTTGTAACATCTTTTTTAGCAGATTAACTATTACATAATGTAAAAATCAATCATGTTTATTAACAATAAAAATAAAGCAAAGTAAATCAAATGCAAGGCAATGAATTACAAAAAGAATATATATGAAATAGGAATAAAAGTAAGCAAATCATATACATGAATCAGGCTCTGATCCACCATGAGGCCTGGTCACAGACCGGGCCGCAGGGGCATTGACCCCCGGAACTCTCTCCAGGTAATAAAGTTACTCGAATATTTATTATACAAGAAATCACTTTCATCTTTTTTTGTAACTTCATTCATTAGGTACTTTTAGCTCTCTTCTTAAACTGGTTTATGCTAAGACTGGTGTGGAAATTATTTCACGAAAACGTTTATAGAGTAAGCTTAAGAAACCCTTAACATAATACTTGTATAAAATATTTGTCATGTTAGACAGATTTAAGCAATTATATATAGTAAATAATAATCTTAGGAGATAATAACATCGTTTAGAGACATAATTCAATTTAATTCAATTCAATTCAAGATTTATTTATCTGTAAAAATTACAATGTGTGTTTTACATTTAATGACAATAATTACAAAGATGGCCGTTAGCATGCCTGGGCATGCTAGGCATTTCGGGCAGACTTAATACTAGTACTTAATCTATATTACAAATTACATATGAATACAAATTTCAAATGATTAAATAGATTTACAATAGTGAGGTAGTTCAGGATAACTAGATTGTATTACAAATGAGTACAAATTTCAAATTATTAAATAGATTTACAATAGTGAGGTTATTAAATAGATTTACAATAGTGAGGTCAGTAGGATTAGAATGTCAGTAGGATTAGGTAAATTAGTAGAATTAGATAAAATAGCTAGTGTTTCGAATTTGAATGTAGGCAGATGAGAGACGCTAGAAATCAGTTATATACCAGAACTCCTAGAGGTAGCACCCGCCGGTGTTTAGCAGAACACCGGCAGAAACTCACAAGGACTGAGGAACTACTTAAATTATAGAGCTTCTTCAAACATAAAGGGGTACGACTTATATCCTGAGGTACCCTCCGGACGAGACGACCGTTCCAAGCAGCATAATTGGCAAATCTTTCTGTTGGAACGTGAGTGGAACGTTCATGGGACGGAGGCGGACGGATCATCACCGGACGTTTGCCTTCCCAGAGGTATTGAGTGTAGGACACATCACACCTCATTATTATTGATACACAATATTATTCGCAAATGTTACGGGCATTTTTGTGGACTTCAGTGCATGTCATTTGTAAGTCTGGGAGATGACCCGGGGTGTCCGTGTCAACGGTTCTTGCTGGAGGCAGCTTGCAAAGTGGCAGTTCGCGGTGATGGTCCTCGACTATAACCCAACAACTAGCCTTGACATAATTAGATTACTCTGCTCTTAGGAAGAGAGCTCAAAAATACTTAATGTGTAGACATGTTTGCTGAGGGAGTAAGGCGCCTGGCTCTACCCGTATTTAGTCTTGGGCTCCAATTGATATAACTTAAGAATTTCAGGTTCCCGTTTATTTCCCGGAGGAAACTATTTCCTTTCCAATTCTCGCTCAGATTTGGGCAACATATTTTCCCCCGCGAGGCAGGGTTCAATAAGGCTGAGTGCCGTCAGTGGCCCTATAAACCCCAACAAGAGGAAGACCACCACCATCATAAGCAACATTGCTCCAGCGTCTCTTACAAACCCAATAGCAAGAAGCAACATTGCAAATTGAAACCTTTAAACAAACTGCACGTAATCTGAAGAACGTAACAATGAATCCCACATTTAAAAAGGTTGTTACAGTGGCACTGGGCAGCTGGAACCCATTACAGGCAAGTATGTCTGCATGTGGGTAGCCAGGACACTATTAATAGATGAATAAGACACGTGCAACATTTAGGTACTGTCTTTAATTACCGATCATCTTCCTCGGATCATATATGATTGTCTCCCAACATTCCTCGTATCATATCTGATTGCCTCATATGCTCCAGGTGCTGTACGGCCCTTATGGGTTTAGCACTTTCAACATAATAGACTTCAAACTTTCACCGTTGGTGGGCTTTATTAAAATGAAAGCTTGACGCTCATTTTAAGCTTTGTAAATTTCAATTTGCCATTTTTATTAAATAGTTTCCCCGTGTAATAACTAGAGAATGGTTCTTCTGATTGGTTTCAAACCCTAAATGTTAATTTGTATTTGTTTTTTAATTTTTATCACAGTGGCTTTCGTAAAAACATGGAAATAAAATATTTTTTCTTACAGGATTGTATAGAATCTGAGATAAAATATAAATATGAAAAAACTAATTTTAGGGCATTTTTACATTTAATGAGGATAGACATTTCTAACATCAGGATATTGATCTCTGAGATAACAAGAGAATGCCTCTTCAGCTTAGCTTCAAAGCTGATGTTTCTTAATGGAAGGTTTGAATCAGATTTGGGCTATAATAAGATAAGATTTGTTGGGATTTTTAACTCGAGGGAGGATTAGCCACCCAGGATAAGACATTGCATCATCGAGGACTGTCTGTCTTATTGCCCTTGTGGTCCAGTTTTGTCCCCCAGGATGTGACCCACAACATTCGACTAACACCCAGGTACCTACATACTGTGTATGTCATAATTTTCCATTTTTATTAAATTAATTGGGACATTAATTTCAATATGATTACTTCTGAATGCCTTTTCTGATTTTCTTGAAATCTTTAGTGCTGATATTTAACTTCATTACAAATACTGAACATAAACAAATTAAAGAAAAAGTAATGATGACAATAACAAAACAAATTATGATCACTCACTTGCATACCCCCCTGAAAATTCCTTAGTGTACCCCAGAGTGGGGGTATGCCTATCCAGTTTGGGAACTCTTGCTCTGAGGTATACTACCCAGTCCTTCCCCCATTAAGCAACCTACACCACTTGGTTAGCACTTAGGCACTTTGATGAGTTCCAAGCATCGTTCTACTTCCAGAGCCCAGCTATGTGCCAGGCTCATCTGGTGTTTGCATGTTGATCTATATCATGCCCAGCTCCTCACATGACTGAGTTTATGTAGTAAGCAGTTTTAAAGTTAAATTTTGTAAACTCTCAATTTAGGTGACTAATATGGGGGAGCCGGTGTCTGCTAACATCAGTTGTGGTAGATAGAGAGGAGATAGTTGTGCCATGTTCCTAACATAATGAACTCTTCTATAACAAACTGATTATGTCTATTGTTTGTGAATCAAGTGACACAGCGGATGTTGTCCAGTGTTTCCGAAGTCTGTTAAATTATGGTCTGTTAAATTGAGGGTTTACTATACACTATTTAGTTGTTGTCCTTAGCCTTCTCATTTTCTTTTGAATTATCATTTTGCTGATCATGATTTTTGCCATTATTGAGGTTTTTATTGAACCAGGACCCTTGTGAACTGCTGAGCTTTATTTTACCATGCTCTGCTCCCATTTTCTTTATCAATTGCCATTTCCACCAGGGAAGAATACACATTCACCTTTACTCCTTGATACACCAAAGAACTGCTTTCAAGTATTACTCATTTGAATAGATATAGGCCTCCATACCAGGAGAGGTGCATCCAATAAACTATCACTGTCTTTAAAAGTACAATATCACAAGAACCAAACATATATAATTAATTTAATTTTTTTTTCCTTTCTCAGTTTGCTGTTCAGCAACAAGCAGGTGGCAAGCAAAGTGCTGAAATTGCTGAGTGGATGATTGGCATCGTTGAACAATATTTCTGCGAGAATGGTAAGACTGTGTATGTGGTCATACTGTGTTTGATGTTTCATGGAGAAACACCAAACCTATAGGGATCATACAGCTCCTGGGAATAGGAGGTAATCTGGCTTGATTCAAGGCAGGGGAGAGCAGTTCCTATTCCTTGAGTCAATTTCTTGCATTATCAAGGAATATTCCTTGATAATGTGAGAGCTCACTATTCTTTGATAATGGGAGAGATCATTATTCCTTGATAATGGGAGAGATCATTATTCCTTGATAATGGGAGAGATCATTATTCCTTGATAATGGGAGAGATCATTATTCCTTGATAATGGGAGAGATCATTATTCCTTGATAATGGGAGAGATCATTATTCCTTGATAATGGGAGAGATCATTATTCTTGATAATGGAGATATTATTCTTGATAATGGGAGAGATCATTATTCCTTGATAATGGGAGAGATCATTATTCCTTGATAATGGGAGAGATCATTATTCCTTGATAATGGGAGAGATCATTATTCCTTGATAATGGGAGAGATCATTATTCCTGATAATGAGAATCATTATTCGATATGGAGAGATCATTATTCCTTGATAATGGGAGAGATCATTATTCCTTGATAATGGGAGAGATCATTATTCCTTGATAATGGGAGAGATCGTTATTCCTTGATAATGGGAGAGATCGTTATTCCTTGATAATGGGAGAGATCGTTATTCCTTGATAATGGGAGAGATCGTTATTCCTTGATAATGGAAAATACCATTATTCCTTGATAATGGGAGAGATTATTATTCCTTGATAGTGAGAAAGAGAGAGAGATCACTATTCCATGATAATGGGAGAGATCATTATTCCTTGATAATGGGAGAGACCATTATTCCTTGATAATGGGAAAGACCATTATTCCTTGATAATGGGAAAGACCATTATTCCTTGATAATGGGAAAGACCATTATTCCTTGATAATGGGAGAGATCATTATTCCTTGATAATGTGAGAGATCATTATTCCTTGATAATGGGAGAGATCATTATTCCTTGATAATGGGAGAGCTCATTATTCCTTGATAGTGGGAAGGACCATTATTCCTTGATAATGGGAAAGATCATTATTCCTTGATAATGAGAGAGATTATTATTCCTCGATAATGAGAGAGATCACTATTACTTAATAATGAGAGACATCACAAAAGTGCTTAGAATATTGCTTCTTTTCACTGTGGTTATATTGTATACTAATATACTACCTGTTTCTTGTGATCTTGTTATATAATGCAAAATAAGAGAAGTGGGAATTGGAATTCAGTAATTGTCCAGGAATTTACAAATATAAATGTAGTCTGGAAACGAATGTGCAGTCACATCATTACTAACAAGTGTTCGAAGTAACAATGACAGTCCTAAAGTAGCAGTAACAGTCTTAATTAAATTAGTAGTAACAGTCCTAAATTAATAGTAACAGCCCTAAAGTAGCAGTAACAGCCCTAAAGTAGCAGTAACAGTCCTAAAATAGCAGTAACAGTCCTAAAGTAGCAGTAACAGTCCTAAATTAACAGTAACAGCCCAAAAGTAGCAGTAACAGTCCTAAAGAGCAGTAATAGCCCTAAAGTAGCAGTAACAGTCCTAAAGTAGCAGTAACAATCTTAAAGTAGCAATAACAGTCCTAAAGTAGCAGTAACAGTCCTAAACAGCAGTAACAGCCCTAAAGTAGCAGTTATTATTATTATAATCAAATAGAAGCGCTAAACCACAGGGGTTATACAGCGCTGCAGGTTATTGTAGGATGCAGGGAGAGTGGGTTGTAAGAGGGAGATGGACGATTAGTAGGGTATGGAGTGCAAGATGACGGTGGATTGTGCAGGGAGGAGGGTAGCAAGAGATCGAGGTAGAAGGGACTGAGGGAGGTGCTAGAGGTATAATCTTCAGAGTTTGTGTAGTAAGTCAGTTTCTGTCAAAAAGTCAATGAGAGAGTCAGGATTAAAGGAGGGGCCATCTGCAAGAAGGGAAGGTAAAGAAAGGGCCGCAGAGCGAAGACGTCGTTGGAGGTAAATTCTGCGTGCTCGTTGATAGAGTGGGCAGTCCAACAGGATATGTCGAACAGACACTGGAACCTGACAATGCTCACAGAGAGGGCAGGAGCCTCTCCATGAGATACCCGTGAGTAAGACGAGTGTGGCCGATGCGAAGACGGGAGAGTGTAGTCTCCCAACCTCGACATTGGTGACAAGAAGAAGGCCAGAAACCTATAACCGGTTTAATAGAATGAAGTTTGTTATTCAGCAGGTCAGACCAGCGTTGTTGCCAACGGGTGCGAAGGTGGGTAGCAATGACCGCAAAATAGTCCGTGAAAGGAACACCTCTATATGAAACTGGAAGGTCATGTACTGCTGACCGCGCAGCAGTGTCTGCCTGTTCATTGCCCTGTACGTCAACATGACCAGGGACCCAACAAAAGACAATATCTTTATGCTTGCTAAAGATACGGCGTAACCAAAGGTGGATACGAAGAACTAGGGGGTGAGGTGTATCAATTTTACGGATAGCCTGTAAAGCACTAAGGGAGTCTGAAACGACCACAAATGGTGATACAGGCATAGATGCAATACGGATAAGTGCCACAAGAATGGCATAAATTCAGCCGTAAATATGCTAGCCGAGGTAACAGATGCCCTCGTACGACGCTGTCCGGAAACACTGCTGCGAATCCGACGCCGTCAGATGACTTTGAACCATCGGTGTATACTGCGATGGCATGGGAATGAGAACGAAATGGTCTAGAAAGAAAGAGCGAGAAGCCGCCGTAGGCAGTTGGGCTTTCGCGCAAGGTAGAGGAATAGAACAGACACGGACAGCAGGAACTTCCCAAGGGGGTAGAGGAAAGGGTGAAGCCACATGAACATATAAAGGCGGAAGCTGAAGGGAAGACAAGAGTGAATGCAGACGAAGAGAAAGGGACGAAGTAAACAGGGGCGACGAACAAATAACGAGCGTCTACTAACATCTGTGACAATCCTATACATGGAAGGATTGCGGAGGTCATGGAGCGAACATAATAGCGAATGCAATGTGCATCACGACGATCGGACAAGGATGGAATGTTCGCTTCTACATAGAGGCTCTCAACCGGGAAGAACGAAAAGCACCAAGGCATAAGCGTAATCCCTGGTGATGGATGGGATTAAGGCTGGAAAGAGTGGCAGGAGAGGCTGCCGAATATATCTGGTCACCATAATCGAGTTTCGATAGAATTGGGGCTGAATGTAGGCGAAGGAGAGTTCTACGATCAGCCCCCATGAAAGATGTGCGAGGGTTTTAAGGAGGTTCAGCCGGCTATGGCAAGTCGCCTTCAGAGAGGTAATGTGAGGTTTCCAGGACAATCCTGCGTCAAACAGGAGGCCGAGAAACCTGACTGTATCACGTTCTGGGATACGTGAGCCGTATAGGTACAATGGATGATCAGAGACCACTGAACGTCTAGTGAACGTAATTTGATGAGTTTTGCCACTAGAAAACTTAAACCCGTGAGTGGTGGCCCAATCAGAAACCGGTTGATGGCATGCTGGAGAAACTGCAATGAGGTGACAGTCAGCACCTGCACAAGCTATAGCAAAGTCATCCACATAGAGCGATGACCAAATATTGGATGGGAGAACAGATGCCAGATTATTTATAGCAAGCAGAAAAAGTGTTGTGCTCAGAACACATCCCTGGGGACACCTTCAGCTTGGGCAAATTCCGGGAGAGTTCATTACGAACCCGGACCCGGAAATGTCTGTCAGTTAAGAAAGCCTTAAGAAAGAATGGTAAGTTGCCTCGGAGGCCTAAGGAGTGGGCCTGGGCTAAGATATTATATCTCCAAGTTGTATCATAAGCCTTCTCAAGGTCGAAAAGATAGCGATAACCGAATGGTTATTCGCAAAGGCATTACGAATATACGTATCCAAGCGCAGCAAGGGGTCAATGGCAGAACGGCCCTTACGGAAACCATACTGACTAGGGAGAGACTATTGTGAGTCTCTAAATACCACATCAAACGTCTATTAACTAGACGTTCCATTACCTTGCAAACTGCACTGGTAAGAGCGATGGGACGGTAGTGAGAGGGATCACGTCCCGTAGCACCTGGTTTTCGAAAAGGAGAACAATAGCAGACTTCCACAGCTGGGGAATAACTCCTTGCGACCATATAAGATTAAAGAGTCGTAAGAGGACAGTAAGAGCAGACTGATGTAAATGCTGTAGCATACGAATATGTATGCCGTCTGGCCCAGCTGCCGATGATCGGCAAGCAGAGAGTGTTGCCTCCAGTTCTTGAAGGGTAAAAGGCACATTATAGGGTTCTTCTCTAGAGAAGAAAAATCTAAGGGCTTTAACTCGCTGGCAGACTTAGAAGAAAGGAACGAGGGGCATAGATGGAGCCCTGAGAAATGCGGACGAGATGGTTACCAATTTCAGTGGCAACGGCAAGAGGGTGTGCTATATCGACACCAGCAACCTGAAGAACAGGAGCCGGGTCGGGGAGAATTTACCACTTAATTTCCGCACTTTCTTCCAGACTGCACTCATCGAGGAAGCCGAAGTGACAGTAGAAACGTAATCTCGCCAGCAAGTGCGTTTAGCATCACGTATGACACGACGAGCAATAGCTCTCTTCTGCTTGAAATCAAGGAGTCCTCTGTGGTTCTGTTATATCGATACCTGCCCCATGCAGCACGTTTCAAACGCACTGCCCGAGCACAAGCAGGAGACCACCAAGGCACGCACTTCTGAGGATGCTTGCCCGAGGTTTGGGGAATAGAATGTGAAGCCGCTGTGAAGATGGAGGACGAAAAGAGATGTAAAACCTCATCAATGGAGGACGAGATAGGAACCTCATGAAAGGCAGTAAGATGTGCGTAAAGGTCCCATTTCGCCCGGTCAAATTGCCAGCGTGGCAATGAGGAGGTGGAGAAAACAGAGGGACTTAAGGATGATTGGGAAATGATCGCTGTCATGTAAGTCCGGGAGGACAGACCAGGTGAAGTCAAGGACAGTAGATGAAGAGCAGATGGAAAGATCGATGCAGGAGAAAGAATGAGTTCGGGGATCAAAATGGGTAGGAGTACCCGTATTTAAAACATGGAGGGAAGAGAAGCAAGAAATGCCTCCAACTGAATGCCACGGGAGTCACAGTGCGATCCTCCCCAGAGAAAATGGTGTGCGTTAAAATCGCCAGAATAGAAGGGGTGGCGGTAAGGAAGAAACCAGAAAATCAACATCTGGGATAGACATTGCCCGCGAAGGGAGAGATATAAAGAACAGAGTGTATACCACTTATTCAAGTGGATACGGGCTGCGGTGTAATGTAAGGAAGAAGGAACATAGAGCTGACGGTATGGAACACCAGTGCGTATAAGAAGAGCACTTTCGTTAAAGGTTCCATCGGAAAAGGATCCGATGAATATAACAAATCATAGCCTGAAAAGGGCCTGATAACAGTGGATTGTAATTTGGGTTCTTGCAAACAGACCCCAACAGGGAAAACTGAGAGAGCAACACCTGAAGCTCACCTCGGTTACCCTGAGGCCTCGGATATTCCACTGTAAATAAGCCATGATTTATGGAGAGAAAGATATAAGTGGAAGTGAGAGGAATCTATGGACTAGGGTTAGAAAAGTCCACGTGTGGAGGCAGCGGAAGACCTGTAATCAGAGAAGGAGGAGGACGTTGTGAAGGAAGGGGGTTGGAGACGAAGAAGAGAGATGAGGAACCTCATGGTGGAGAGTGTCCATCATCTGTCCAGTCTCTGTAATATATTCTGCAATAGCTCCAGTGTTTCGAAGTCAAAGATGTAGAATGTGGGACTACATTAGAAATGGAAGAAGAGTGAGCAACGATCGGGAGTCTATAGACTGCACTAAAGTAGAGAGGTGAGAGAGATAGAAGAGGAAACTGTCAAGGGGCTTGGGAGGGACAGGGGATGAAGGTAGTGCATGAGGAGGAGGATGAACCTCCACACACGTTATAGAACTAGTCAGAGGCGAAGGACCTGGCAGTAGGGATTTTTGCCGGCTTATGAGAAGGAGGGGGCGCTGAGGTTTAGGTGAAGAACGAGGACGTGTAGACCAGGATTGTGCGAGTGAGTAGAGGAAGGAGTGTGGACAGTATGGGAAGCCAGGTAGGGACCTCGGAGCCAAGAATATCAAAAGGATTCGAGACAGGGGTGATTGCGGATGAGGCAACCACAGAGGAAGCCGTGAAGTTGGGACCCCAGAAGCGGGGGCGACGTTTAGCAATGCGAGAATAGAAATACGGGAAGTTTCCCTTGAAGGCGAAGATGAGAGACAGCCATAGCATAGGAGAAGCCTTCCGCCTCTTTGAGACAACGGATTTCCCGCTCATTCAGGTAAACCTGACAACGGCGAGAATATGAAGGATGTGCCTCATGACAGTTAAGGCAAGAGGGAGGTAGAGTACAAGAAGAACTGGCATGGTCGTCAGCACCACAGACTGGGCATTCGGCCATGGACCTGCAATATTTTGCTGGATGACCAAAACCCCAAAGCAGTTTCTACACTGTTGCGGTGTAGGGTCACCTTTCGAACTTGTAAACGGTTGACCTGCAATGTAGACCGAAGGTGGCAGTTCTCGGCAGTCAAACGTTAAACGAGCTATATTGCAAGGATAACGTCTTCGCTTATTGGCTGGGAGGACAAAGTGTCAACTTTAAGGATAGGGAGTTCTTGGAGCTCAAGCTGCTCGAAATGTCATCACCACATGTCTGGAAATTCCGTTGGACAATGGTGTGGGGCAAAATGACAGAACCACAACAAGAATTGAGGGAATGGTGCTTGTCAATAGTAACAGGTGTATTGTCATGGTCGTAAGAAGAGAAAGATCACGAGCTTGGCCAGCATTCTGGACCGTGATGATGCGAGTGCCGCTCTTGAGAGCGTGAAATGAGATGTTTTGACCAACATGGCGTAGTAGAGCCTTACCAATACTATGGTCTGAAAGATAGGTATTAGGAGAAGTTGGACGAAGAGTAAAAACTTTGTCCATTGAGTAGTTTGAAACAGAGAGTTTAAGGGAGTGAGTGACAGCTGGTCGTTTCTGCGATGAACGAGAAGGAGTGTCGAATCGTCATTGTGGGTCTTGGTCGTTTTTGTGTGGGACCGGGGTGGTCCGATGGGAGCGGGCGAGCGATCGAAATTGCCGCACCGTCGAGGGAGAAGCCGGAATCAAGGTCAGAGAAGAGCGAAGGTCAGACGTATCGAAAGGCCAGTCGGGACCTTGGTACCTGAAGCAGGTGACGAACCAGCACCAGCAAGAGGTACAGGGGCATGAGAGGTGTCCAAAGAGTCATCCGTTAACGAGGCAGGGTCAGTACTGGGTGCGGTATCAGGAAGGGGCCCGGGGTAGTGGGTTCATGGATTGGGTCAGCCATGGTTAGGTTACTTCTTTCTTTTTATTTTTAAGAAAAAAAGAAAAGAAAAGAAAATAAAAATAAAAAAAGAATAAAAAAGGGGAACGTGGAGGAATAGGTCCTAGGAGGAATGAAAGGGAGCGCAAATCCCCTCCGTGCCCAAGAGGACCTCAACACCGCAAGTAGTGCAGATGCTGCATGGAACCCGTGCCATACCCTACCCTTCACGCCAGTAAACCAGCAATCCGGGATAGCAACCTCACATCCACCGAGCTATCTCGGCGGACAAAAGAGAGGCGGCCGGATATCCGCCACAAAGCATACCGCCTTCGGCCACCACCCCGAATCAAGGTGGCCTCCAGAGATACACCCGTCGCCCGAAAGATACCCAAAGCCACCCCCGGGTGACCGGAGAGGATCGGGACATCCCCAGGCGATCCAGATTCCACGGCAAACTACACCACCGCCAAGGACCTCAACAGAATGGGATGGACTACGATACCCTTCCCCCACCTAGGAACTAGAATGCCTGGAGAGAAGCTCCCAGGGTAAAACTGGGAAGGAAATAAGGGAGGGATGAGGAGGAGGAGGAGGAAAGGGAAAGGGAGGATGGGGAGATGGGAAAGGGAGGGGATTGGGGGTATAGGTTCGGTCTGAGGAAGAAGACCAAAGGTCCAATTCCTCAGACCGATAGCCTCTTACCACGTCAAGGAGCCCCCCTTAAAGAGGTAAAGTAGCAGTTACAGTCCTAAAGTAGCAGTAACAGTCCTAAAGTAGCCGTAACAGTCCTAAAGTAGCAGTAACAGTCCTTCCTGGTGCCACTTCTTGATAAAATAAAGTTATTCAAATCACTTTTTTTTTTTATTTCAAAGATAACAAATAAATGTAATTGATCAGTATATTACCATGAACATGTGATATTAAACTTGAGTTATTAACTTAGCCCCAGCGACATAAACTTAGGTCAAGGTACAGTAAAACATCTGAAGCCATTTCTTTCACAGCCTTTATGTGCTGCATGTTTGTATTGCTTGTATGATTGGCTACAATTGTATTTAAAATACTTTCAACAGTGTGGTAAAGTGGAAAATTGGTCGGTTCTGCTTTTCCTTACTGGCTTCATTCAGTGAAGAGTTTCCACAAAATTTCCTTTATTATAGTAAGTATGGCAATTATTATGTTGTAACTGCTTCATAAACTGTGTTTTGTGTTGACAGAGGATCTCGAACCTGAAGATGTTGCGGATTATTTGGCAACAATAATGAACCAAGAACTTAACATTCTTGTTGAAGATGACTCAGACATGGAGGTGAGCTTCATGTGATACGTTCACCACTAACACATTTTAGTTACTGGTAAGAGATACCTGCACAGTGGTAAGGGTGCAGCGATATAAAGTACCAGTAAAAAGCAAGTGTTTGGTGGCATATCAGTGTTATCAAACTATGATCTGTGTGAGTCAGATTTTTAACATTACTTTTGTGAAGGTTGGGAACCCTAGCATTTACTTCTTTTACAACCCCATCTATAAATATATTAAAAAACCATGGTGACATTACACATCCCTGTCTAAGACCTACTTTTACTGGGAAGTAATCTTCCTCTCTTCTACACACCCTAACCTGAGCCTCACTATCCTCATAAAAACTCTTTACAGCATTCAGTAACTTACTACCTATTCCATACACTTGCAACATTTTGCCACATTGCTCCCCTATCCACTCTATCATATGCTTTTTCTAAATCCATAAATGCAATGAAAACTTCCCTACCTTTATCTAAATACTGTTCACATATATGCTTCACTGTAAACACTTGATCTACACATCCCCTACCCACTCTAAAGCCTTCTTGCTCATCTGCAATCCTACTATCTGTCTTACCTCTAATTCTTTCAATAATAACCCTGCCATACACTTTACCTGGTATACTCAGTAAACTTATTCCCCTATAATTCTTACAATGTCTTTTATCCCCCTTCCCTTTATATAAAGGTACAGTGGTACCTCGACTTACGTTTTTAATCCGTCAGAGAGGGCATTTCTTAAGACGAAACAAACGTAACACGAATCAATTTTCCCCATAAGAAATAATGGAAATAAATTTAATCCGTCCAAGACTTCCAAAAGTAGTTAAATAAAATATTTTTTAGAACTTTTGGACATTAAATAATAAATAATTGAATAAAGAATACATAAATACACATGCAAATATTGTACAATAACATGTCACTTACATTTATTGAAGAGTTGTTGATGTGTGGAGGACGGGAGGAGGGGAGAAGGTGGAGTAGTATGCTAGTGTTTGGAAGGGGAATCCCCTTCCATTAACACTGCAGGTACCAAGTCCTTTTCTGGGGTTACTTCCCTTTTCTTTGAATGCCACTAGGACCAGCTTGAGAGTCACTAGACCTCTTCTAACAACAAATTTGTCCAGGGAGCTCTGTGTCTGGCGATTCTTTAACACATCCCTGAAATGACACACCACTGTGTCATTGTACAGGTTGCCAGCACGGCCTGCAACAGCATGGTTAGGGTGATATTCATCCATAAATGCTTGCACATCACTCCATTTGGCACAGATCTCCCTAATCCTTGAAGAAGGCACATTCTTCCATTTTTGTTCCACCTCCACCTCCTCCTCTGAACCATTGTCCTGACCTCTGCTCTCTTGTTCCAGTTGCTGTTGAAGCTCTTGCAGATCTTCAGTGGTTAGCTCTTCCTTGTGCTCCTCCACCAACTGTTCCACATCCTCACCACTCACCTCTAACCCCAAAGACTTGCCCAATTCCACAATTTCTTCCAAAACAGGCTCAGGCTCAGGCTCAGGGTTCTGAGGCTCAGCCACAAACCTTCAAAATCCCTCTCTAGGACACAGTCTGGCCACAATTTTCTCCAGGCAGAGTTCAAAGTCCTGGTAGTCACTCCCTCCCAAGCCTTACCTATAAGGTGTACACAATGCAGCATATGGAAATGTTTTTCCAAAATTCTCTTAGGGTTATGTTCATGTTCAGGGTCACATCAAAGCACTTTTGAAACATTGCTTTGGTATAGAGTTTTTTAAAGTTGGAAATGACCTGCTGGTCCATGGGCTGGAGGAGAGGAGTGGTATTAGGGGGCAAGAACTTCACTTTGATGAATTTAAACTCCTCCACAATTTTCTCTACCAAGTTTGGAGGATGACAAGGAGCATTGTCCATTATCAGGAGGCACTTAAGTGGCAAATTATTTTCCTCGAGATATTTCTTCACACTGGGGCCAAACACTTCATTGAACCAATCTAAGAAAATGTTCTTTGTGACCCAAGCCTTTTGTTAGACTTCCACATCACACACAAGTTAGACTTGCTGACACCGCATCTGCCAAACACTCGGGATTTTCAAAAGATACACTAGTAAAGGCTTCACTTTGCAATCACCACTGGCATTGGCACAAAGCATCAAAGTTAGCCTGTCTTTCATAGGCTTATGTCCTGGCTGTGCCTTTTCCTCCTGAGTAATATAGGTCCTGTTGGGCATTTTCTTCCAAAACAGGCCTGTTTCATCACAATTAAACACTTGTTGGGGGAGGAATTGTTCAGCCTCTAGGTACTCCTGGAATTCAGGCACATATTTTTCAGCCGCACTTTTGTCACAACTGGCTCCCTCACCATGCCTCACAACACTATGTATGCCAGTACGCTTCTTAAATTTTTGAAACCAGCCTCTGCTGGCTTTAAATTCGCTCACTTCACTCGTTGCAGGCATTTTCTTAAGGAGATCATCATGCAACTGCCTTGCTTTTTCACATATTATTCCCTCCGAAACAGTATCTCCTGCTAACTGTTTCTCGTTGATCCACACCAACAACAACCTTTCCACATTTTCCAGCACTTGTGGTCTGTGTTTTGTGATCACAGATGCACCTTTTGCAACAACAGCTTCCTTGATTTTACTTAAATATTTCTTATCCACAATGGTAGAGATGGTAGAATAGGGTTTACCATACAGCCTGGCCAGCTCACTGATACGCACTCCACTTTCATATTTTTCTATTATCTCCTTCTTCATTTCTATCGTACATATATTTCTGTTCCTCTTTGCCACAGGCTTAGCACTAGGATCTTTCCTTGGACCCATGGTAGCTTATTTAGCAGTTGCAAGCACTAAAAACAGTGGAATAATGACAATATACTGGTATGAATGCGTGGGTGTGGGTGGGTGGTCGCTCTCGCTTGTAAACAATAGCACACTGACGCTCCCTGGAGTGCGCGCTCAGCTGGGCTCCAAGCGGACAGGTCCGGTACGAAAGGCGTAAGACGAATCAATCAACGGATGTCGCATTCAAATTTCTTACGTTATAAGTAACGGATATCGAATATAACGTAAGGTGATAACAACGTAAGTCGAGGTACCACTGTACTATACATGCTCTCTGCCAATCCCTAGGTACCTTCCCCTCTTTCATACATTTATTAAACAAAAATACCAACCACTCCAACACTAAATCCCCCCCTGCTTTTAACATTTCTGTCATGATCCCGTCAGTTCCAGCTGCTTTACCCCCTTTCATTCTACATAATGCCTCACGCACCTCCCCCACACTCACATCCTGCTCTTCTTCACTCCTCAACGATGTTATACCTCCATGGCCAGTGCATGAAATTACCGCCTCCCTTTTTTCATCAACATTTAAAGGTTCCTCAAAATATTCCCGCCATCTACCCAATACCTCCAGCTCCCCATCTACTAACTCCCCTACTCTGTTTTTAACTGACAAATCAATTTGTTCCCTAGGCTTTCTTAACTTGTTTATCTCACTCTATAATTTTTTCTTGTTTTCAGCAAAATTTCTTGACAGAGCCTCTCCCACTCTTTCATCTGCTCTCCTTTTGCACTCTCACCACTCTCTTCACCTTTCTTTTACTCTCCATATACTCTGCTCTTCTATTAACACTTCTGTTTTGTAAAAACCTCTCATAAGCTACCTTTTTCCCTTTTATCACACCCTTTACTTCTTCCTTCCACCACTCAATTCTCTTTCCTCCTGCACCCACCCTCCTATAGCCACAAACTTCTGCCCCACATTCTAATACCCCCCCCCCCCCAACTACTCATACTTGCACTAGTCCACCTTTCTGCCAATAGTTGCTTATATCTCACCCTAACTTCCTCCTCCCTTAGTTTATACACTTTTACCTCTCTCTTACTTGCTGTTGCCATTTTCTTTTTGTCCCATCTACCTTTTACTCTAACTGTAGCTACAACTAAATAATGATCCGATATATCTATTGCCCCTCTATAAACATGTACATCCTGAAGCCTACCCATCAACCTTTTATCCACCAATGCATAATCTAACAAACTACTTTCATTACATGCTATATCATACCTTGTATGTATACTTATTTAGCCTCTTTTTAAAAAAATATGTATTACTTATTACCAAACCTCTTTCTACACATAGCTCAATTAACAGTTCCCCATTTACATTTACCCCTGGCACCCCAAATTTACCTACTACTCCCTCCACAACATTTTTACCCACTTTAGCATTAAGATCCCCAACCACAAGTACGTACTGTCTTATTTGGTTCAAAACTCCCATGCACTCACTCAGCATTTCCCAAAATCTCTCTTTCTCCTCTACACTTCTCTCTTCACCAGGTGCATAAACACTTACTATAACCCACTTTTCACATCCAACCTTTATTTTACTCCACATAATCCTTGAATTTATACATTTATATTCCCTCTTTACCTGCCATAACTGATTATCCAACATTATTGCCACTCCTTCTTTAGCTCTAACTCTATTTGAAACCCCTAACCTAATCCCATTTATTTCTCCCCACTGAAACTCTCCTACCCCCTTCATCTTTGTCTCACTTAAAGCCACTTTAAAAGAAAGATCATTAGACATAATTATTCCCAAGTCCTTCACATGTTCCTTTCGTTCTATTTGGTGACCCTCTTGAGTTTTGTATATAGTGTTCCTTTTGAGTTCTTCATTCTTTCCATACCTAAGCAGCTGAAACTTATCACCATTGAACATCATGTTGTTCTTCACTGCCCACTGGAAAACCCTGCTTATGTCTTCCTGTAATTTTTCAGTGTGCTCTACCGTAGTGCAAATAAGAGAGTGGGTGAGATGTTATCAACAAATTTTGTTGAAAATAAGAAAAAGTTTTGGAGTGAGATTAATAAGTTGAGAAAGCCTAGGGAATGAATGGATTTGTAAGTTAAAAATAGGAGTGGAGAGTTATTAAACGGAGAGTTAGAGGTATCGGGAAGATGGAGAGAATATTTTGAAAAATTGTTAAATGTTGATGAAGATAGGGAAGCTGTGATTTCGTGTATAAGGCAAGGAGGAATAACATCTTAAATAAGTGAGGAAGAGCCAGTTGTGAATGTGGGGGAAGTGCATGGGGAAGTGGGTAGAATGAAAGGGGGTAAAACAGCTGGGATTGATGGGATAAAGACAGAAATGTTAAAAGCAGGTGGGGATATAGTTTTAGAGCGGTTAGTGTTTTTATTTAATAAATGTATGGAAGAGGGTAAGGTACCTAGGGATTGGCAGAGAGCATGCATAGTTCCTTTGTATAAAGGCAAAGGGGACAAAAGAGAGTGTAAAAATTATAGGGGATTAAGTCTGTTGAGCATACCTGGTAAAGTGTATGGTAGAGTTATTATTGAAAGAATTAAGAGTAAGATGGAGAGCAGGATAGCAGATGAACAAGGAGGCTTCAAGAAGGGTAGGGGGTGTGCAGAGTAAGTGTTTGCAGTGATACATATAGGTGAACAGTATTTAGATAAGGGTAAAGAGGTTTTTGTGGCATTTATGGATTTGGAAAAGGCATATGATAGGATGGATAGGGGACAATGTGGCAGATGTTGCAAATGTATGGAATAGGAGGTAGGTTACTGAAAGCAGTGAAGAGTCTTTATGAGGATAGTGAGGCTCAGGTTAGAGTATGTAGGTGAGAGAGTGATTATTTCCCAGTAAAAGTAGGCTTTAGACAGGGATGTGTGATGTCACCAAGGTTGTTCAACATATTTATAGATGGAGTTGCAAAAGAAGTGAATGCTCGGGTGTTGGCAAGAGGTGTGGGGGTTAAAAGAAAAAGAATCTAACACAAAGTGGGAGTTGTCACAGTTGCTCTTTGCTCATGACACTGTGCTTTTGGGAGATTCGGAAGAGAAGTTGCAGAGGTTGGTTGATGAGTTTGGTAGGGTATGTAAAAGGTAATTAAAAGTGAATATAGGAAAGAGCAAGGTGATGAGGATAACAAAAAAATTAGGTAACGGAAGATTGGATATCAGATTGGAGGGAGAGAGTATGGAGGAGGTGAATATATTCAGATATTTGGGATCGGACGTGTCAGCGGATGGGTCTATGAAAGATGAGGTAAATCATAGAATTGACGAGGGAAAAAAGGTGAGTGGTGCACTGAGGAGTTTGTGGAGACAAAGAACTTTATCCATAAAAGCAAGGAGGGGAATGTATGAGAGTATAGTTATATCAATGCTTTTGTACGGGTGTGAGGCATGGGTTGTGAATGTTGCAACAAGGAGAAGGCTGGAGGCAGTGGAGATGTTGTGTCTGAGGGCGATGTGTGGTGTGAATATAATGCAGACAATCCGTAGTTTGGAGATTAGGAGGTGTGGGATTTCCAAAACTATTATCCAGAGGGCTGAGGAGGGGTTATTGAAATGGTTTGGACATGTAGAGAGGATGAAACAAAATAGAATGACTTCGAGAGTGTATAAATCTGTAGTGGAGGAAAGGCGGGGTTGGGGTCAGCCTAGGAAAGGTTGGAGGGAGGGGGTAAAGGTTTTGTGTGCAAGTGGCTTGGACTTCCAGCAAGCGTGCGTGAGCATGTTAGATAGGAGCAAATGGAGACAAATGTTTTTTAGGACTTGACGTGCTGTTGGAGTGTAAGTAAGGTAACATTTATGAAGAGATTCAGGGAAACCGGCAGGCCGGACTTGAGTCCTGGAGATGGGAAGTGCAGTGCCAGCACTGTGAAGGACAGATGTTAATGTTGCAGTTTGATAACTGTAGTGTAAGCATGCCTCGGGCAAGACAGTGATGGAGTGAGTGATGAAGTTTTTCTTTTTGGCCACCCTGCCATGGTCGGAAATGGCCGAAGTGTTAATAAAAATAATAAAAATACAGAAAATTGAATAGCACATGGAAAGGCCTTCAAAGTACATGCTATTAATGACGGCCGACTTGTTGAAAAAAAAAAAAAAATTACATATCTTTATTTTGGTACCAACACTCTTATATGGGTGTGAAGCATGGGTTGCAAATGCTGCAGCAAGGAGGCGGCTGGAGGCAGTGATGTCCTGTCTAAGGGCAATGTGTGGTGTAAATATTATGCAGAAAATTCGGAGTGTGAAAATTAGGAGGAGGTGTGGAGTTACTAAAAGTATTTGTCAGAGGGCTGAAGAGGGGTTGTTGAGGTGGTTTGGTCATTTAGAGAGAATGGATCAAAGTAGAATGACTTGGAGAGCGTATAAATCTGTAGGGGAAGGAAGGCGGGGTAGGGGTCATCCTCGAAAAGGTTGGAGGGAGGGGGTAAAGGAGGTTTTGTAGGCGAGGGGCTTGGACTTCCAGCAAGCATGTGTGAGAGTGTTAGATAAGAGTGAATGGAGACGAATGGTTTTTGGGACTTGAGGAGCTGTTGGAGTGTGAGCAGGGTAATATTTTTTGAAGGGATGCAGGGAAACCAGTTAATTGATTTAGTTGGACTTGAGTCCTAGAAATGGCAAGTACAATGCCTGCACTTTAACCCTTTCAGGGTCCGTGTCGTAGTTCTACGCCATGAGCTCAGCTCACTCAGATAAGCTGTGAGCGGTAAATTTATGCCTAGATATGAGAGAATACATCTATGTGGTAAGTGTGCACCACATAAAACAAATCCTGCAGCACACAGTGCATAATGAGAGAAAAAAAACTGAGACCGTAATTTTCAATTAAAACAACAACTTTGCAGTGTTTTTTCGTATGCTTTTTATAGTTGTATTTGCGATTTCTTGGTATCATTTGATAGAATGGAAGATATATTACAGAAAGAGAGATGATTTTGATTGGTTTTAGTACTGGAAATGGCTTGAAACTGAGCTCAAAGTAGTGGAAATGTTAAATTTTGGCCAATGTTCAAGAGTAAACAAATGACCTCACACGTCTAATACGCGCCAGCTGGTGGGTCTAATATACGCTCACAAATGTGGTGATATTATTTATACAATTATTATAATATTGCATAACAGTAAATCTTCCATTTTTTGGTTTGAATAAAAATTCATTATGTGAACAAAAAATCAAAATGGAATTCATTTGCAAAGACTGAAAACATAACTAATGAACAGAGGAAATGTTAGTTTAGTGCCAGGAATGCCTGCATTGTTTATTCTGGACTCTATTTTGAATTTTGAATATTTTGAACTTTGTGTTAAATTGGCTAAATTACCAATTTCCGATCACTTTATTTTGTAGTTGAAACAGTTGACTGGGCGATTTCTTGTGCCCAATCAATAGAATAGTAGTAATACTAGCGAAATAGCTAAGAATTTGGTCGATTGGAATAATATAATTGGCCTAAAATGGGAGTCAAAGTCGGCAAAATCGCCAATGCGTAAATATCGCTTACGCATCAAAATTTTCGAGAGCATAATTTCGTCAATTTTCCATCAAATTTCGTAATTTTTGTTTTACTACCTTCAGAAAAAGATTCTCTACCATTTCATAAGAAAAAATAATTTTTTTTTTTAAATTCTTGGACCCTGGTGAGTACTTTGAAATTTGGCCTCTGGACCCTGAAAGGGTTAAAGGGGGGGGATTGAGATATTGGCAGTTTGGAGGGATTTTCTGAACTGTCGTATCTTAGCACGTCTGTAAAGACAGTGATTATGTGTGAGTGAGGTGAAAGTGTTGAATGATGATGAAAGTATTTTTTTGGGGGGATTTTCTTTCTTTTTGGGTCACCCTGCCTCGATGGGAGACGGCAGATGTGTTAAAAAGAAAATAAAAAATCTTTATTTACTACAAGTACATGTACAAGGTATACAGGCCTAGCTGACATCAATGACATACTACAGTGGTCCCTCGGTTTTCGTGCATCTCCAAACTCGAACATTTATGTACAGTAGACCGTCATTTAGCACGATAGTTACGTTCCTGAAAAAGTCGTGTTAGATAATTTTGTGTTAAATAATTAAAAGAACTTATGGGAAAAATAGGGTTACGTTCCTGGGAGTCCCCAAAAAGCCAAACAAGTTTTTTTTAGACCAACAGATCTTAAAAAAATAAAAGTAAATATGTAATTGTAGTTCATTATCATGATGTATTATGTTGTTTTTACTGCTTAAGACTACAGATGTAACAGAAATAATAGTATTTACCTTAAATTGTGGGTGCTGGTGTTTGTGGATGATTGTGGAGAGAGTGGAGAGTTATGCTGTGGCCCTACTGGGCTGAGGTGGATGGTAGAGGTTCTGGAACTGAAGTCGATGGTTGTACCGAGTGTCTAACTTTAAGTCATTCAGTCAGTCAAGTCATTCAGTTAGTAAGTCAGTCAAGTCATTCAGTCAGTAAGTTTGTCAAGTCATTCAGTCAGTCAAGTCATTCAGTCAGTAAGTCAGTCAAGTCATTCAGTCAGTAAGTCTGTCAAGTCATTCAGTCAGTCAAGTCATTCAGTCAGTAAGTCAGTCAAGTCATTCAGTCAGTAAGTCTGTCAAGTCATTCAGTCAGTCAAGTCATTCAGTCAGTAAGTCAGTCAAGTCATTCAGTCAGTAAGTCAGTCAAGTCATTCAGTCATTCAGTCAGTCAAGTCATTCAGTCAGTAAGTTAGTCAAGTCATTCAGTCAGTAAGTCAGTCAAGTCATTCAGTCAGTAAGTCAGTCAAGTCAGTAAGTCAGTCAGTCAGTCAAGTCAATCAGTCAGTAAGTCAGTCAGTCAGTAAGTCAGTCAGTCAAGTCATTCAGTCAGTAAGTCAGTCAAGTCAGTCAGTCAGTAAGTCAGTCAAGTCAGTCAGTCAGTCAAGTCAGTCAGTCACACAAACTTATGTTTACCTCTTTTTATGTGTACAAAGTAACACTTCATTACAGCCACGGGTTATGTCTTGTCTAATATTCTTCACAAACACAGCTGGCTTGTAGTAGAGGACTTTTGTTTGACGCATATGAAATATGTACGAATGCTGGGATGGTGGGGTATAGGGTGGCTGGGGAAGGCCGGTGGTGTCCGCTGAACAACAACAAGGCTGCTTGTGGGAATGATTATTTGTTTTTCCTTCCCGCAAACTGTAAGTAAGTTTATTCAGGTATACACAGATACAGTTACGAAGATTATCATACATAGCAGCATATGTGTAGAGAACCTAGGATAACCCAAAAAAGTCAGAGTGACTTATTTCCATTGTCTGCTATGTATGATAATCAATGTAACTGTACTTACCTAATTGTGGTTGCAGGGGTCGAGACTCAGCTCCTGGCCCCGTGTATCTGAATAAACTTACAGTTTGCGGGAAAGAAAAACAAATTCCCTTTTCCTCTAAGCACGAGGATTGGGCTTACACTTGAAGTCACCTGATGCATTACCACAAAGGAGCAAGGTGAAGCGATCCTTTGCTGTCTTGAAGCCTGGTGCACTTTTCTCTTGCTGACTGATATAAGTTCGTGTTGGCATTTTCTTCCAGAAAACACTTCTCTCGTCAGCATTAAGCACTTGATGTGGCTCATAGCCACCCTCAGTAGGACCCCCACTGACTCAATGGTTTAACCCACCGCGGGCTACCGTGCGTTCAAAAATTTTTCCACTCCCGTGAACCGTGTAATATCATTTTTACGTCATGTTAGATAATAATGTGTTGCAATTCTTCAATCGTGCAATACCCGTAACGTGTAACATAATCTCGTGCTAAATGACGGTCTACTGTAAGTGTATTTTCGTAAGTGCTGCTGCAAGTGTATTTTTGGGGGTCTGAAATAGACTAACCTACGTGACATTAAGGAAGTAAATTCGTTCGGTAATGGCACTTGAGCAGCATTCTGGAAATAATTTTCGGCGAAAACCGAGGGACCACTGTACTACATAAAAAGCCCATTGTTATGCTGAGCATTTTGGGCAAATTAGGTGAGTTTTGTCCCAGGGTGCGACCCACACCAGTCGACTAACACCCAGGTACCCATTTCACTGATGGGTGAACATAGACAACCAGTGTAAGAAAACACGTCTTATGTTTCCACCCCTTCGCCCGGAATCGAACCTGGACCCTCACTGTGTGAAGCGAGAGCTTTTGCCACCAAGCCATGGGGCACTGTTTCAGCAGTATTAATGAAAAAATTGCACTACAGTAGAACGTCATTTAGCACGAGATTATGTTGCATGTTACGGGTATTGCACGATTTAAGATTTGCGACACATAATCATCTTACACGACGTAAAGATGATATTACACAGTTCGGCAGGAGGGGAAAAATTTTGAGCGCGCGGTCGCCCGCGGTGGGTTAAACCATTGAGTCAGTAGGGGTCCTACTAAGGGTGGCTATGAGCCACATCAAGTGTCTATGAGCCACATCAAGTGTTTAATGCTGACGAGACAAGTGTTTTCTGGAAGAAAATGCCAACACGAACTTATATCAGTTAGCAAGAGAAAAGTGCACCAGGCTTCAAGACAGCAAAGGATCGCTTCACGTTGCTCCTTTTCGGTAATGCATCAGGTGATTTCAAGTGTAAGCCCATGGTTATTTACTGCCTAAGAATCCTCATGCTTTGAGGAAAAGGGAATTTGTTTTTCCTTCCTGCAAACTGTAAGTTTATTCAGATACACGGGGCCAGGAGCTGAGTCTCGACCCCTGCAACCACAATTAGGTGAGTACAGTTACATACATTATCATACATAGCAGCATATGTGTAGAGAACCTAGGATAACCCAAAAAAAGTCAGTCAATGGAAATACTGTCACTGACTTTTTTAGGTTATCCTAGGTTCTCTACACATATGCTGCTATGTATGATAATCTTCGTAACTGTATCTGTGTATACCTGAATAAACTTACTTACAGTTTGTGGGAAGGAAAAACAAATAACCATTCTCACAAGCAGTCTTGTTGTTGTGGTTCAGCAGACACCACACGCCTTACCCAGCCACCATGGACCCCACCATCCCAGCATTCGTACGTATTTCATACGCGTCAAGAAGTCCTAGCTACAAGCCAGCTGTGTTTGTGAAGAATAAGAGTGAATTGTGTTTTGATCTTGAATTAACGAAGAAAACAAATATATTAGACAAGACATAACCCGTGGCCGTAATGAAGTGTTACTTTGTACACATAAAAAGATGTAAACATAAATTTGTGTGACTTACTGAATGACTTGACTGACTTACTGAATGACTTGACTGACTTACTGAATGACTTGACTGACTTACTGAATGACTTAACTGACTTACTGAATGACTTGACTGACTTACTGAGTGACTTGACTGACTTACTGAATGACTTGACTGACTTACTGAATGACTTGACTGACTTACTGAATGACTTGACTGACTTACTGAATGACTTGACTGACTTAATGACTGACTGACTGACTGACTTGACTGACTTAAAGTTAGACACTCAGTTCAACCATCGACTTCAGTTCAAGAACTTCTACTATCCACCTCAGCCCAGTAGGGCCACAGCATAACTCTCCACTCTCTTCACAATCATCCACAAACACCAGCACTCACAATTTAAGGTAAATACTATTATTTCTATTACATTTGTAGTCTTAAGCAGTAAAAACATAATACATCACGATAATGAACTACAATTACATATTCACTTTTATTTTTGTAAGATCTGTTGGTCTAAAAAAACTTGTTTGGCTTTTTGGGGACTCCCAGGAACATAACCCTATTTTTCCCATTATTTCTTTTAATTATTTAACACAAAATTATCTAACACGACTTTTTCAGGAAAGTAACTATCGTGCTAAATGACGTTCTACTGTATATGAAGAATTAAGGAGACACCGATGAGTGCAGTGCTTATAGTTAGCATATTTCAAATGTAAGTAAGTTTATTCAGGTACAGGCACATATAAATAATTACATAAATTATCATACATAGCACATAGCAGCATATGTGTAGATTACACACAAAAAAGTGACTTATTTCTACTGGGGTTCTTGTAATATCTTATTTAAACTTTAAAAGTTAAAACAGCTAAGTAACTCAAGTATAAAAGGAGATACTATACAGTGGACCCCCGGATTACGTCATTATTTCGTTTCAGAATGCTGTTCAAGTGCTGCTACCGAACGAATTTGTTCCCGTAAGGAATAATGTAAATTAGATTAGTCTTTTTAGACCCCCAAAAATACACTTACAAAAGCACTTACAAAAATGAACTTACATAAAAGGGCGAGTTTGGAGACTAACGTAAAATGGGGGTCCACTGTATGTACTAGGAATAAGGTAAACTGAGTTATTTACATTAACATTAAAAAGAGTCACAGCACATATGATGCAGAACATTTGAATACACAATCATCTGGAATAAAAGACACGAGAAATGTAATTACAGGTCATGTAAACTATAATATACATATTAAAAATGCCAGTTATACAATTGCTTACATTTCTAAAATTAAAAAACCCACATGAGGACTTTCCTAGCCTAGGGTCCTGCCGTTACATGTGACCATTCGAGGGCTCACCATGAGTAACACCGTGCAACTTACAACCACAAATTGCAAAATTCAGTACTCTGCAGAATAGACAACATTTCTTTATTAAAGTAAACCACCCAAACTAAAGCATTTCTTAGTACATTATACAGTAATTTACACAATTTATGAAATAAAACACATGAATACATTAAATTTAATAGTACTTGCCTTTCGTGCAAGCCTTTTTCTTTTTTCTCGCTCCTCAACTTCAAGTTGCTGTTTTTCTGACAGCAAAGGGTCATTTTTCTCTCTTTGTTTCACAGAAGTAATGTTGCCATGTTCATCACGCATGACATCCACCTGGAACTTGTCCTCAAAGGCTGTTTCTTTTAAAATTACCTAAACCAAGAACAAAACTATATTAAATCCCATTTATAAACTGCTTAAGAATATATAAATGTTGTTCATACAAAAGAAACATCCATTCAAAAGACTTGTTGGAGTGTGAGCAAGGTACATCTTTGAGGGGATTCAGGACAACCTGGCCAGACATACAAGATTTCTGGAGGTGAGTAGGTGGTGGTGGTGGATCAAGTTAGAAAATTGTGATCTGTTTGGAAAAGGAAAAAAGTAGGAGATATTGGGTGTTGTTGCATCTTGTAATGAAAGTAATTGATTTGCAACATTGAGAAGTGAGTAGATTAGGTGAGGAAACTGTTTGGTGTGGAAAGTAAGGTGAGAGAAGATCAAGACTGTTGCAACACTGAACTAAATTAATTAATATGATACAATAAAAGCCAAAATCTCAATTACAGTGGACCCCCGGAGTTCGTTAGCATCGGAGTTCGTGAAAATCGGAGTTCGTGATGTTTTTTCGCAAAAAAATTGGTTCGGTGTTCGCGAATCCGCTCGGAGTTCGTGATTCGTCTCGGACGCGTACGCGTGGCCTGAGCGGGCCCGGGCACTCCATTCAGCGTCAGTGTGCTATTGTTTACCAGCGAGCGACCGCCACCCATGCATTCATACCAAATATTTTGTCATTATTCCAGTGTTTTTAGTGCTTGTAACTGCTAAATAAGCCACCATGGACCCCCAAGAAAGCTCCTAGTGCCAGCCCTGTGGTAAAGAATGTCAGAAATACTTTAGAATTGAAGAAGGAGATCATTGCAAAATATGAAAGTGGAATTCGTGTAGCTGAGCTGGCCAGACAGTATGGCAAAGCCCATTCAACCATCACTTCCATTGTGGCCAAGGGAAAGGAAATCAAGGACGCTGTTGTTGCGAAAGGTGCAAGTATGGTCACAAAACAGAGATCTCAAGTGCTGGAAGAAGTGGAGAGGTTATTGTTGGTGTGGATCAACGAGAAACAATTAGCAGGAGATAGTGTTACGCAGGCGATAATATCTGAAAAAGCAAAGCAGTTGCATGATGATCTCGTCAAGAAAATGCCTGCAACGAGTGCTGAAGTGAACAAATTTAAAGCCAGCAAAGGCTGGTTTGACAGATTTAAGAAGCGTAGTGGCATACATAGTGTGATAAGGCATGGTGAGGCAGCCAGTTCTGACAAAAGTGCGGCTGAAAAATATGTTCAGGAATTCAAGGGGTACAAAGAGGCTGAACAATTCAAACCCCAACAAGTGTTCCATTGTGACGAAACAGGCCTGTTTTGGAAGAAAATGCCAAACAGGACCTTCATTACACAGGAGGAAAAGGCACTGCCTTTAGTGGTGTATCACTCTGAAAATCCCCGAGCGTTTAAGAGATGCAGTGTCGCCAAGGCTAATTTGTGTGTGATGTGGAAGTCTAACAATAAGGCATGGGTCACTAGGGAAATTTTCTTTAGTTCCATGAAGTGTTTGGCCCCAGTGTGAAGAAATATCTCGAGGAAAATAATTTGCCACTTAAGTGCCTCCTGATAATGGACAATGCTCCTTGTCATCCTCCAGACTTGGAAGAGCAAATTGTGCAAAACTTTAAGTTCATCAGAGTGAAGTTCTTGCCCCCTAATACCACTCCTCTCCTCCAGCCCATGGACCAGCAGGTCATTTCAAACTTTAAAAAACTCTACATCAAAGCAATGTTTCAAAAGTGCTTTGAAGTGACCACAGACATTAATTTGACCCTAAAAGAGTTTTGGAAAGATCATTTCAATATCCTGCATTGTGTAAACCTTATAGGTAAGGCTTGGGAGGGAGTGACTATCAGGACTTTCAACTCTGCCTGGAGAAAATTGTGGCCAGACTGTGTCCCAGAGAGGGATTTTGAAGGTTTTGGGGATAAGCCTCAGAACCCTGAGCCTGAGCCTGTTGTGGAAGACATTGTGGCACTGGGCAAGTCTATGGGGTTGGATGAGGATGAGGAACAGTTGGTGGAGGACAATGAAGAGATAACCATTGAAGATCTGCAAGAGCTTCAACAGCAACAGCAACAACAGACCACAGTTCAGGAAAATGGTTCAGAGGAGGAGGAGGAACAGAGATGGAGGAAGGTGCCTTCTTCAAGGATTAGGGAGATCTGTGCCAAATAGACTGATGTGCAAGGCTTTATGGATGAATATCACCATAAGAAAGCTGTGCAGGCCGTGCTGGCAACATGTACAATGCCAATGTGGTGTCCCATTTCAGGGATGTTTTAAAGAAACGCCAGACACAGAGCTCTCTGGACAGATTTTTGGTTAGAGAGGGGTCCAGTGACTCTCAACCTGGTCCTATTGGCATTAAAAGAAAAAGGCCAGTAACCCCAGAAAAGAACTTGGTACCTGCAGTGTTAATGGAAGGGGATTCCCCTTCCAAACACTAGCAACTCCTCCCTCCTCTCCCCTCCTCCTGTCTTCCACACATCAACAACTCTTCAATAAAGGTAAGTGACATGTTATTGTACTATTTAATTTTTATTTCTCATTGTTTTCTGTGTAATTTAATGTACAGTGGACCCTCGCTATTTGAACATAATCCGTTCCAGGAGCTTGTTCTTAACACGAAATGTTCGAAAGGCGATTTAATATTTCCCATAAGAAATAATGGAAATACAATTAATCCATTCCTATTGTCAGGAGGCATGACAAAATAGTACTTCACTATGAAGCTATTATCAACTCGACAGCTTATTTATCTATCACAGTTCATCTAATAGGACATAATAAACAATATAAATAACATAAAAACCTGATATACACTCTAGAATGAATACAATATGTATGTCATTGCGAATGTGGTGGCTGGGGAGGACGGTAGTGGCAGGCATTCTTGGTCTAGCTATGAAAACATCTTCCCATTCTTTCCTCCTTCAGACGTGTTAGTATAAGAGAAAACGGAGTTTGTAATGCTAACTGCATTAGATCACTTCCAGTCTGCTTGACGAAGTGAACAGAAATCATGTGTGTCCAGGCTGGTAACAGCAACAACAACTGGTTTATTTACAAAACTCCCAAATCTTCATTTAATCTTGTTTACTCATCTCGCACTCTACATTAAGACTGCCTCTACCACCACTGCCTCGCACTTAATGAACAAACTCCAAACAATTATAATTAAGTGTGAAATGTCTGGATGAGCGTGCAGGGTATTGTTCTCTCGAGTGTAAACAACGCGGGACTGGCTCTCCACGCCTGTGCGGTGAGGCACCCAAGCGCCTGGGCGGACAGGTCACGGACACACTTGTTCGAATCGTGATATTTTGTTCTCATGGCAATATCTATTTTCTTGTTCTAATGACGATATGTTCTATTGCCGAGCCATTCAAATAGCGGGGGTCCACTGTATATTTAATGTAGAAACTAAATTTATTTTAATACTTTTGGGTGTCTGGAACGGATTAATTTTATTTCCATTATTTCTCATGGGGAAAATAGATTCGGAGTTCGTGATATTCGGTGTTCGCCGGGCCCTCTGGAACGGATTAATCACGAACTCCGGGGGTCCACTGTACCTCACTTCCACACTAATTATCCTTTCTCCATGTATTCCACCCCTGCTCTTTCTTCTCTCCACATGTACAGCATCAATCTTTATACATTTGAAAAACTGTAAATACAGTACAGTGGTACCTCGAGTTTCGGCCGTAATCTGTTCCAGAAGCTCGGCCGAAACTCAAAACAGGCGAAAGTCAAAGCAATATTTCCCATAAGAAATAATGTAAATCCAATTAATCCGTTCCAGACACCCAAAAGTATTAACAAAAAATACATTTTTTTAAGCGATTAAATATAGATTTACATACAGAAAAGAATGACAAATAAATATAAAGCATTAATAAAATGTATAAATGAACATTTAACATGACACTTACCTTTACTGAAGACTCTTGTTGGCGTATGGAAGAAATTGAGGAGGGGGGAGGGAGGAGAGTTTATTGTTTGGACAGGACAAAATGCTTGAATATGATGCTAATATCAACTCTACGGCTTATTCATCTAATATAGTGGACCCCGGTGTCCGTAGTCATCGGAGTTCATAATACAGTGGACACCTCAGTAACGAACACCCCGGAAATCGTACAAGTATGTAAGTATAATATTGTAAGTGCTTTTGTAAGTGTATTTTTGGGGGTCTGAAATGGACTAACCTACTTGACATTATTTCTTAAGGGAGTAAATTCATTCAGTAATGGCACTTGAGCAGGCTTCTGGAATGAATTTTGTTCGTTACTCGGGGGTCCACTGTATTCGGTGTTCGTAATGTATTTTCGTAAAAATATTGGCTCGGTGATCGTAATTCCACTTGGTAATCGTCATTCGTCCCAGATGCGTACGCCCAGCCAGAGTGGCCCGACACACCATTCACATTCAGTGTGCCATTGTTTATCAGTGAGTGACGGTAACCCCACGCGTTCATACGATACATTTAATCATTATTCCATTCTTTTTAGTGCTTGCAACCGCTAAATAAGCCACCATGGGCCCAAAGAAAGCTCCTAGTGCCAGCCCTGTGGTAAAGAAGGTCAGAAACACGGTAGAACTGAAAAAAAAGAGATCATTGCAAAATATGAAAGTGGAGTACGTGTCGCCGAGCTGGCCAGGCTGTATGGAAAAGCCCATACAACCATCACTTCCATTGTGGCCAAGAGAAATGAAATCAAGGAAGCTGTTGTTGCGAAAGGTGCAAGTATGGTCACAAAACAGAGATCGCAAATACTGGAAGATGTGGACACTTTGTTGTTGGTGTGGATCACCGAGAAAGAATTAGCAGGAGATAGTGTTACGCAGGCGATAATATCTGAAAAAGCAAGGCAGTTGCATGGTGATCTCGTCAAAAAAATGCCTGCAACAAGTGCTGAAGTGAGCGAATTTAAAGACAGCAAAGGCTGGTTTGACATATTTAAGAAGCGTAGTGGCATACATAGTGTGATAAGGCATGGTGAAGAAGCAAGTTCTGACAAATGTGCAGCTGAAAATTTGTGCACGAATTCAAGGAGTACATAGACGTTGAACAATTCCAACCCCAAAAAGTGTTCAAATGTGACAAAACAGGCCTGTTTTGGAAGAAAATGCCAAACAGGACCTACATTACACAGGAGGAAAAGGCACTGCATGGACACAAGCCTATGAAAAACAGGCTAACACTTATGTTGTGTAGTAATGCTAATGGGGATTTAAAATTGAAGCCTTTACTCATGTATCACTCTGAAAATCCCAGTGTTCAAGAAATACAGTGTTGACAAGGCTAATTTGTGTGTGATGTGGAAGGCTAACAGTAAGGCATGGGTCATGAGGGACATTTTTCTTGATTGGTTCAATGAAGTGTTTGGCCCCAGTGTAAAGAAATACCTCCTGGAAAATAAATTGGAACTCAAGTGCCTCCTGGTAATGGACAATGCTCCTGCTCATCCTCGAGACTTGGAAGAGCAAATGGTGGAGGAGTTTTGTTTCATCAAAGTGAAGTTCTTGCCCCCTAATACCACTCCTCTCCTCCAGCCCATGGACCAGCAGGTCATTGCAAACTTCAAAAAAACTCTACACCAAAGCAATGTTTCAAAGATGCTTTGACATAACCTCGGACACTGAATTGACCCTAAGAGAGTTCTGGAAAGATCACTTAAGTATCCTCCAATGCATAAACCTTATAGGGAAGCCTTGGGAGGAAGTGACCTCCAGGACTTTGAACTCTGCTTGGAAAAAATTGTGGACAGACTGTGTCCTAGAGAGGGATTTTGAAGGGTTTGGGGCTGACCCTCAGGACCCTGAGTCTTTTGTGGAAAAAACTGTGGCACTGGGGAAGTCCATGGGGTTGGAGGTTAGTGGCGAGGATGTGGAAGAGTTGGTGGAGGACCACAATGAAGAGCTAACCACTGCAAATCTGCAAGAGCTTCATCTGCAACAGCAACAGTGCACAGCTCAGGAAATTGCTTCAGAGGACCAGGAAGAGAGATGGAAGATGGTGCCTTCTTCAAAGATTAAGGACATTTTCAACCTGACAAAGCTGTTGCAGGCCGTGTTGGCAACATGTACAATGACAATGTGGTGTCCCATTTTAGGCAAGTTTTAAAGAGATGCCAGACACAGAGCTCTCTGGACAGTTATTTTGAGAGACAGGGGTCCAGTGACTCTCAAGCTGGTCCTAGTGGCATTAAAAAATAAAGAAGGCAAGTAACCCCAGATAAGGACTTGTTACCTGATGTCTTTATGGAAGGGGATTCCCCTTATAAAAACAATAACAAATCTTCCATCCTCTCCCCTCCTCCTGTCTTCCACACATCAACAACTCTTCAATAAAGGTAAGTGTCATGGTTTTATTGTTTTATTCTTCATGTCTCATTGTTTTCTGTGTAATTAAATGTATACGTATTTAATGTACAAAAATATTTTATTTTAATACTTTTGGGTGTCTGGAACGGATTAATTGAATTTCCATTATTTCTTATGGGGAAAATAGATTTGGAAATCATAATATTCGGATTTTGTCACTCTCTCTGGAACGGATTAATTACGAAAACCGGGGGTCTACTGTATGACACAATAAACAATATTAATAACACAGAAACATGACATGTACTCTAGAATGAATAAAATATGTCATTACGTATGTTAGGAGTGTTGGTGGTGTTGGTGTTGTTGGGTTTATAAGGGTCACTGACAGTATAAGCCGTACATATTAGTGGTCGAGGCAGAAGAGGCCACCACCACTAGTCACAATAATGTACATAATTTATAAATAAGAAATATTTACACTTTATAAATAAGAAATATTTATACTTTATAAACAAGAAATATTTACACTTTATAAATAAAAAATATTTACACTTTATAAATAAGAAATATTTACACTTTATAAATAAGAAATATTTACACTTTATAAATAAGAAATATTTACACTTTATAAATAAGAAATATTTACAATTTATAAATAAGAAATATTTACACTTACCTTGGAGGACATGCTAGCATTGGTTTAGGGTGGTGGAAGATAGGCAGGACGGCATTGTCAGTGGCCCTATATACAGTGGACCCCCGGCTAACGAACACCCCAGAAATCGTACAATTCTGTAAGTATAATATTGTAAGTGCTTGTGGAAGCGTATTTTTGGGGGTCTGAAATAGACTAACCTACGTGACATTATTTCTTAAGGAAGTAAATTCGTTCGGTAATGGCACTTGAGCAAGCTTCTGGAATGAATTTTATTTGTTAGCTGGGGGTCCACTGTACAGTGGACCCCTGGTTTACGATAGTCTCCAAACTCGCCCTTTTATGTAAGTTTATTTTTGTAAGTGCTTTTGTAAGTGTAATTTTGGGGGTCTAAAAGGACTAATCTAATTTACATTATTCCTTATGGGAATAAATTCGTTCAGTAATGGCACTTGAACAGCATTCTTGAACGAAAAAATAACGTAATCCGGGGGTCCACTGTACCTCCAATAACATTGGAGGAGTTAGTTTCATGCTGTCCTTTTTCTATCGATTAATCGTTTAACTTACTTGCTACACTGCTAATGCTGGCACTAGGAAGTTTCTTTGGGCCCATGGTTAATTATGTAGCACTTGCACTCAATCAACAAGCACAAAATACAATGAATTATTGTGTTTCAAGGAGAAACAAAGCCACACTTACTCACGATGCATGCGCGGGCAGGGACAGACAGGTCTGGTACGGTGGCCGAAACTCAGGGCACTGTTCGAAACTCAAAACAAAATTTAGCTGAAAAAAGTGGCTGAAACTCAAAACGACCGAAACTTGGGGCGGCCAAAACTCGAGGTTCCAATGTACTTGGAATCAATAAGCCAAAATCGTGAAAACTGAATACAGTACACTAATATACAGGACTTTAAATACCCAGTTTCTGCTGTAATTAAAGGTAATGTAACACAAGTGTCTGATAAAATGGCATAGCTAGCATCTATGGTACTTATAAGGCAAAGCTTATTGAGTAAGCATAGTAAAGTGTCAAGTTAGGGTAACAGCTATCATTGGCATGCACAGTAAAAAAAAAAATTCAACTGTTAAGAAATAAAACAGAAGACAAGGTAGCTGCCATAAGAAAATTGATTATGAAAGAGTTACTACCTGTAGTGGTTTCATGCATTTCTTTAATCTAAGCTTACAAGTCAGTGCTGTATGACCCTGGTAGTTTAGCACTTAGTTTTGATAATAATAATAATAATCATGAGCTTACAAGTACAGTGGACCCCCAGTTTTCGTAATTAATCCGTTTCAGAGTGAGTGACTAAAACCAAATATTACGATTTCCGAATCTATTTTCCCCATAAGAAATAATGGAAATTCAATTAATCCATTCCAGACACCCAAAAGCATTAAAATAAAATATTTTTGTACATTAAATATACATTTAATTACACAGAAAACAATGAGACATGAAGAATAAAACAAAACCATGACACTTACCTTTATTGAAGAGTTGTTGATGTGTGGAAGACGGAAGGAGGGAAGAGGATGGAAGAGTGGCTATTGTTTGGAAGGGGAATCCCCTTCCATGAAGACTTCAGGTACCAAGTCCTTTTCCGGGGTTACTTCCCTTCTTTGTTTTTTAATGCCACTAGGATCAGCTTGAGAGTCACTGGACCCCTGTCGCTCAAAAAAAGTGTTCCAGAGAGTTCTGTTTCTGGCATATGTTTGGAATTGTGCCGGCTACAGGGGTGTGTGTTTGGGGACAGGACAAGATAGTCTTTCAAAATGATACTAATATCAACTCTATGGCTTATTTATCTGTCACAATTCATCTAATATGACGTAATAAACAATATTAATAACATAGAAACATAACATATACTCTAGAATGAATAAAATACTATGTCATTACGAATGTGAGGACTGGTGTTGTGTTGTTTGTTGTTGGGTGTATAAGGGCCACTGAAAGATAAGCCTTACATAGTGGTGGTGAATGGCAGCAGCAGAGACGGCGGTGTTGTCAGTCGCCCTATATACCTCAAACAACAATGGAGGAGTTAAGTTTCGTGTCGTCATTTTTCTATCAATTAATGGCTTAACTTACTTGCTACACTGTTAATGCTACACTTTATCACTGGCTGGCACTATAGCCTTTATCAACTCCTGCTGCTTTAGTATCATAACATATCGTAGAATCACTGAATCACTTAAGAAGACTCATTCTCCCCTCTCAGCCCTTTACCAAAGGGCTGGCACTAGGACCTTCCTTGGGCCCATGGTGGCTTATTTAGCAATTGCAAGCACTAAAAACAATGGAATAATGACGAAATGTATCGTATGAACGAGTGGGGTGACCGTCACTCACTGGTAAACAATGGCACACTGACTGTGAATGGTGTGTCGGGCCGCTCTAGCCGGGCGTACGTGTCTGGGATGAATGACGATTACCGAGCAGAATTACGATCACTGAGCCAATATTTTTACAAAAAAACGTTACGAACACCGAATATTACGAACTCCGATGACTACGAACACCGGGGGTCCACTGTACTGTAATTATAATAATAATATAATAATATTTTTATTTCGATGCATGTTACAAGTGTACACTGTTATTGGTAGTTACAATTATAAAACTGTAATGCAAGGAGAGCCACTGGCATGCCATGGCATTAGGGGCAGTTTATTCTAAAGACTTATTCACTAAGTACTTAATGCTAAAGAAATTGATTGAGTTTATTCTAGTTCTGTATTATTTTAAATTATAATATGGTTATACATACTATTAAAAGACAATACAAGAGAAATTGGTTGAGTTTAATCTAGTTGTATATTTTATTTCAAGTTACAGTATGTTGATGCTATACTATTATAATAACAATACTAGAAAAAATTATAGAGTTTCTTCTAGTTATATATTTTATTTCAAATTAAGAAAATGATGATACTATAAGATTTTAAATGACAATATGATGATATGAGGATTTGTTAAATGTTGATGAAGACAGGGAAGCTGTGATTTCGTGTGTAGGGCAAGGAGGAATAACATCTTGTAGGAGTGTGGAAGAGCCAGTTGTGGGTGTAGGGGAAGTTCGTGAGGCAGTGGGTAGAATGAAAGGGGGTAAGGCAGCTGGGATTGATGGGATAAAGATAGAAATGTTAAAAGCAGGTGGGGATATAATTTTGGAGTGGTTGGTGCTATTATTTAATAAATGTATGGAAGAGGGTAAGGTACCTAGGGATTGGCAGAGAGCGTGTATTGTTCCTTTGTATAAAGGCAAAGGGGACAAAAGAGAGTGCAAAAATTATAGGGGAATAAGTCTGTTGAGTGTACAGTGGACCCTCGGTTAACGAATACCCCGGAAATCGTGCAATTATGTAAGTATAATTTTGTAAGTTCTTGTGGAAGTGTAGTTTTGGGGGTCTGAAATAGACTAACCTACATGACATTATTTCTTAAGGACGTAAATTCGTTCGGTAATGGCACTTGAGCAGGCTTCTGCAATGAATTTTTTTCGTTAACCGAGGGTCCACTGTACCTGGTAAAGTGTATGGTAGAGTTATTATTGAAAGAATTAGGAGTAAAACAGAAAGCAGGATAGCAGATGAACAAGGGGGCTTTAGGAAAGGTAGGGGGTGTGTAGACCAAGTGTTTACAGTGAAACATATAGGTGAACAGTATTTGGATAAGGGTAAAGATGTTTTTGTGGCATTTATGGATTTGGAAAAGGCGTATGATAGGGTAGATAGGGGGGCAATGTGGCAGATGTTGCAGGTGTATGGAATAGGAGGAAGGTTACTGAAAGCAGTGAAGAGTTTTTATGAGGACAGTGAGGCTCAGGTTAGAGTGTGTAGGAGGGAAGGGGACTATTTCCCAGTAAAAGTGGGCCTTAGACAAGGATGTGTGATGTCACCGTGGTTGTTCAATATATTTATAGATGGGGTTGTAAGAGAAGTGAATGCAGGGTCTTGGCAAGAGGTGTTGGGCTAAAAGATAAAGAAGCAAATACAAAGTGGAGTTGTCACAGTTGCTTTTGCTGATGACACTGTGCTTTTGGGAGATTCTGAAGAGAAGCTGAAGAGGTTGGTGGATGAATTTGGTAGGGTGTGTAAAGAAGAAAATTGAAAGTGAATATAGGAAAGAGTAAGGTGATGAGGATAACAAAAGAATAGGTGACGAAAGATTGATATCAGATTGGAGGGAGAGAGTATGGAGGAGGTGAATGTATTCAGATATTTGGGAGTGGACACGTCGGCGGATGGGTCTATGAAGGATGAGGTGAATCATAGAATTGATGAGGGAAAAGGGTGAGTGGAGCACTTCAGAGTCTGTGG
>WNWK01007816.1:0-90060 GCA_009830355.1 Cherax destructor
TATACGGCTCACGTATCCCAGAACGTGATACAGTCAGGTTTCTCGGCCTCCTGTTTGACCGCAGATTGTCCTGGAAACCTCACATTACCTCTCTGAAGGCGACTTGTCATAGCCGGCTGAACCTCCTTAAAACCCTAGCACATCGTTCATGGGGGTTGATTGAGAACTCTCCTTCGCCTGCATTCAGCCCTAATTTTATCGAAACTCGATTATGGTGATGAGATATATTCGGCTGCCTCCCCTGCTACTCTTTCCAGCCTTAATCCCATCCATCACCAGGGATTGCGTTTATGCCTTGGTGCTTTTCGTTCTTCCCGGTTGAGAGCCTCTATGTAGAAGCGAACATTCCATCCTATCTGATCGTCGTGATGCACATTGCCTTCCTATTATGTTCGTCTCATGACCTCCACAATCCTTCCATGTATAGGATTGTCACAGATGTTAGTAGACGCTCTTTATTTGTTCGTCGCCCCTGTTTACTTCGTCCTTTCTCTTCGTCTACATTCACTCGTCTTCCTTCAGCGCACCTTTCTATGTTCATGTGGCATCTCCCTTTCCCCTACCCCTTGGGAAGTTCCTGCTGTCCGTGTTTGTTCTATTCCTCTACCCAACTACCTACGGCGGCTTCTCGCTCTTTTTTTCTGGACCACTTCTGTTCTCATTCCCATGCCATCGCAGTGTACACCGATGGTTCAAAGTCATCTGACAGTGTCGGATTCGCAGCAGTGTTCCGGACACACAGCGTCATGCGAGAGCATCTGTTACCCTCGGCTAGTAGTATATTTACGGCTGAATTGTATGCCATTCTTGTGGCACTTATCCGTATTGCATCTATGCCTGTGTCACCATTTGGGGTCGTTTCAGACTCCTTAGTGCTTACAGGCTATCCAAAAATTTGAAACACCTCACCCCTAGTTCTTCGTATCCAACTTTAGTTACGCCGTATCTCTAGCAAGCACAAAGATATTGTTTTTGTTGGGTCCCTGGTCATGTTGCTGTACAGGGCAATGAACAGGCAGACACTGCTGCGGTCAGCAGTACATGACCTTCCAGTTTCATATAGAGGTGTTCCATTCACGGACTATTTTGCGGTCATTGCTACCCACCTTCGCACCCGTTGGCAACAACGCTGGTCTGACCTGCTGAATAACAAACTTCATTCTATTAAACCGAGTATAGGTTTCTGGCCTTCTTCTTGTCACCAATGTCGAGGTTGGGAGACTACTCTCTCCTGTCTTCGCATCGGCCACACTCGTCTTACTCACGGGTATCTCATGGAGAGGCTCCCTGCCCCTATCTGTGAGCATTGTCAGGTTCCAGTGTCTGTTCGCCATATTCTGCTGGACTGCCTACTCTATCTACGAGGACGCAGAATTGACCTCCAACGTCGTCTTCGCTCTGCAGCCCTTTCTTTACCTTCCTTCTTGCTGATGGGCCCTCCTTTAATCCTGACTCTCACTAACTTTTGACAGCAACTGACTTACTACACAAACTCTGAAGATTATGCCTCTAGCACTTCCCTCAGTCCCTTCTACCTCAATCTCTTGCTACCCTCTATCCTTGCTATCCACTACCCTTCTGTACTCCATACCCTACTAATCATCCCTCTCCCTCTACAACCCATTCTCCGTGCATCCTACCTGCCCAGCTGCGCTGTATGACCCCTGTGGTTTAGCGCTTCTTTTGATTATAATAATATATGATAGTTACATTGTGGGAACACCAGCAGTATGTTGCTACACTAGGTTCAGTTGCTACGGCTACTTCAAGAGTACTAATAGTAGTAGTAGTATACATTATTGTGGCAGACATGGTAGCAGTATGTACTCACCTAATTGTGGTTGCGGGGGTCGATTCATAGCACCTGGCTCCGCATCTTCACTGGTCGCTACTAGGTCCACTCTCCCCCTGCTCCATGAGCTTTATCACCTCTTCTTAAAGCTATATATTGATCCTACCTCCACTACATCACTCTTCAGATTGTTCCATTTCCTGACAACTCTGTGACTAAAGAAATACTTCCTAACATCTCTGTTACTAACCCCGTGTTGTGTTACAGGTTGCCGTGGCTTGCACATCGTGGACCTGGTAGTTCCGGAAGTTATACAGAACGGTTCACGGTCGTCCGTGGTCCTTGACTGCGCCTACCGCTACGAACGCTACGAACAGGGGCGGCCTGGTGGTCAAGTGGTTCTGGAACAACGAACCGGAAGCTGTCTACCAGTGGATACCAGGCAAGAACCCTGAAGCTATTGGTATTCTCAAGGTCAGTACCCTAGACGATTTCCAGATGCTCTTACCTACTGAAAAGGACCTCTATTGAGGTCCAAGCAAAGTATATACTAACTCTGTGTTTCTGGCCATATATTTCATAATATTAACCCCAGACAGGTGTATCGTAGTGGTAGTATCATTAGTGTCAGGTGTGTGATCGCATTAGTGACAATGTGTCTTAATAACATGTCAGTGTAATGACAGGTGTGTAATGACAAGTGTGGTGACACGTCTCTGTTTGACACCTCTCTCTCTCTGAAATGTTTGACATGCCTCTATGGGTGACATGTGTAGGCTTTGACACGTCCTCTCTCACTCTGAGGTGCTTGACCTCCCACACTTGACAGGGTCGTGTCAACCTGGACTACCTGGCAAGTGGTGACCACTACAGCAAACACCGAGCACTGGAGATCCTACATCCTACCACCAACCTCACTGGATCCTTCACCTGTAGGGTGTCATCCTTCCATGAGGAGGATTTCGCCTCTAAGAAGATGATTGTCTACGGTAAGTATGTGTGACTCGTGTTTTGTTTGTCAGGAAAAAGCTGGTGGTGGTGGTGTATTGCTTGTCAGGAAACATCCCAAGTGTCTCCAGCAGATAAAGATTTTATACCTAATTTAAAGAGCAGAGGATTTCCACCAGAAGCGCCTTGCTCAGATAATAATGATTATAATAATTAAAATAATAATAATAATAATAATAGTTGGCATCAGTGACATACTACTATATAGAAAGCCCCTTCGTTATGCAGAGCATTTCCGCAAATTAGGTCAATTTTGTCCCAGAATGCGACCCACACCAGTCCACTAACACCCAGGTACCTATTTTACTGCTAGGTGAACAGTGACAGCAGGTGTCTTAAGGAAACACGTCCTAATGTTTCCACCGTACCGGAGATCGAACGACGGACCTCAGTGTGTGAGCTGAGTGCGCTACCAACCCAGCTACGGGACTAGCTTAACATTGTATGTTGGCTGTGGTACGCAGTTCACAGTTCAGAATTATTAGAACACTGAAAACTTTGAATAGTGTAAGATAAAATGACATACTTCCACGAAGAAACTGTCCCACTCCAGTGACGTCTAACGGAACTGTCCCACTCCAGTGACGTCCAACGGAACTGTCCCACTCCAGTGACGTCCAACGGAACTGTCCCACTCCAGTGACGTCCAACGGAACTGTCCCACTCCAGTGACTTTCCAACGGAACTGTCCCACTCCAGTGACGTCCAACGGAACTGTCGCACTCCAGTGACGTCCAACGTAACTGTCCCACTCCAGTGACGTCCAACGGAACTGTCCCACTCCAGTGACGTCCAACGTAACTGTCCCACTCCAGTGACGTCCAACGGAACTGCTTGCCCAGGGACAGGAATGTTGAGAGGGGGAACTTTAAACTTTTCTGTGTTCCTCTTTGCATTTGGCGAGCACTGCATCCCGAGGCTCTTGTCTGGTCACATACCCTCTCCTGCAAAAATATTAATGATGGTGATTAAACACTGTACAATAGTTGCGTGTCTTTATTGTTGAAAGTTTGGCCTACACAGTAGGCTTTTTCAGTCATATACAGAGGCAGCAGGTGTAGTAGTGAAATGAAGATGTAATCAGTCCATCAACCTTGGAGAAATAGTATTTGAGGTGGTCAGTCCTCAGTCTTGAGAAGAGTTCAGCTCCATGGTCTGGAACGATATTGTTCCAGAGTTGAACTCCATGGTGGCCCGGTGGCCTGGTGGTTAAAGCTCTTGCTTCACACACGGAGGGCCCGGGTTCGATTCCCGGTGGGGTGGAAACATTTCGACGTGTTTCCTTACACCTGTTGTCATGTTCACCTAGCAGCAAATAGGTACCTGGGTTATTAGTCGACTGGTGTGGGTCGCATCCTGGGGGACAAGATTGAGGACCACAATGGAAATAAGAGACAGTCCTCGATGACGCACTGACTTTCTTGGTTATCCTGGGTGGCTAACCCTCCGGGGTTAAAAATCCGAAGAAAATCTTATCTTATGGTCTGGAACAATATCGTTCCAAACCATGAAGAAGAATTCTTCTCCAGGCTGAGGGACTCACCACCTCAAATACTATTTCTCCAAGGTTGATGGACTGATTACATCATCTTTATTTCACTACTACACCTGCTGCCTCTGTATTTGACTGAAGAAGCCTACTGTGTACTCCAAACTTTTCAACAATAAAGACACCCAACTGTTGCACACGTGTCTTAATCATCAGTCGGTAATTTTATACCATTATCAACATCAACAAAAATATTAATCCATCAACCCTAATAGTCGTACATAAATACACACAAAGGCGTTTTGCTTGTAGCTTGTGCAATAGTATGGTGAGGTCCTGGTAGGCCTAGTGTCCACCAGGCAGCAGCATAGTTGTCTGGAGACAGCTCCCCTAGTGGGGTGGTATGGTTGCTAAGTATCAAGTGCAGACCTTGACACTGTCTTCCAACGTCTGTCAGGTGATTAAGCCAAAAGTAATGAAGCTTAAGCTTGAGGGCCCTTAATCCCGGAGGGGCCCTGAAGCCACTTTAGTCCACATTGATTAAAACTTTGGGTCTACTGTATGAGAAGGGGTTGCGAAGAGGCCCCGTAACAGTTCAGGGCCCCACATATGTAGGTCCACCACTGGACTGGAAAACACCTGACTACACAACAGCATTTACTCTAATTCCTGAGAGCTACAGATGTGTGTAGTGTTTACGAGCACTGATACGCAACCACAAAATTTTTAAAGAAATATTATATATAATATTATATATAATATTTCTTTAAAAATGTTACACACACTGTCGTAAGAGAGGTAAGGGACGCATGGACATTGTCATGTCATCAGCTCACTAATGTCAATTATTTACACATTCTGGGTAATTATATCACCAATATTTGCTAAATTTAGCCTCGTATCATCCCTCCCACATGATGGAGGGAAGGAATAGTGACATTGTATGATATGCATATATATATAAAATATATATATATATATATATATATATATATATATATATATATATATATATATATATAATATATATATATATATATATATATATATATATATATATATATATATATATATATATATATATATATATATATATATATATATTTTTTTTTTTTTTTTTTCAACAAGTCGGCCGTCTCCCACCGAGGCAGGGTGACCCAAAAGAAAGAAAATCCCCAAAAGAAAATACTTTCATCATCATTCAACACTTTCACCACACACATACATAATCACTGTCTTTGCAGAGGAGCTCAGATACGACAGCTGAGAATTGTCCTCCCAGCTGTCACTATCCCAGACCCCTCCTTTAAAGTGCAGGCATTGTACTTCCCATTTCCAGGACTCAAGTCCAACTAAATCAATTAACTGGTTTCCCTGAATCCCTTCACAAAATGTTACCCTGCTCACACTCCAACAGATCGTCATGTCCCAAAACCATTCGTCTCATTCACTCCTATCTAACACGCTCACACATGCTTGCTGGAAGTCCAAGCCCTCGCCCACAATACCTCCTTTACCCCTTCCCTCCAACCTTTTCTAGGACGACCCCTACCCCGCCTTCCTTCCACTACAGATTTATACGCTCTCCAAGTCATTCTACTTTGATCCATTCTCTCTAAATGACCAAACCACCTCAACAACCCTCTTCAGCCCTCTGACAAATACTTTTAGTAACTCCACACCTTCTCCTAATTTCCACATTCCGAATTTTCTGCATAATATTTACACCACACATTGCCCTTAGACAGGACATCTCCACTGCCTCCAGCCTCCTCCTCGCTGCAGCATTTGCAACCCATGCTTCACACCCATATAAGAGTGTTGGTACGACTATACTTTCGTACATTTCCTTCTTTGCCCCCATGGATAACGTTTTTGTCTCCACAGATACCTCAACGCACCACTCACCTTTTTTCCTTCATCAATTCTATGGTTAACCTCATCCTTCATAAACCCATCCGCTGACACGTCAACTCCCAAATATCTGAAAACATTTACTTCTTCCACAATCCCTCTCTCCAATGTGATATCCAATTTTTCTTTATTTAAATCGTTTGATACCTCATCACCTTACTCTTATCTATGTTCACTTTTAACTTTCTACCTTTACACACTCTCCCAAACTCGTCCACTAACCTTTGCAACTTTTCTTAGAATCTCCCATAAGCACAGTATCATCAGCAAAAAGTAACTGTGTCAACTCCCATTTTGCATTTAATTCTCCAAAATTTAATCCCACCCTCTCCCAACACCTAGCATTTACTTCTTTTACAACCCCATCTATAAATATATTAAACAACCATGGTGACATTACACATCCCTGTCTAAGACCTACTTTTACCAGGAAGTATCTCCCTCTCTCCTACACACCCTAACCTGAGCCTCACTATCCTCATAAAAACTCTTACAGCCTTCAGTAACTTACTACCTATTCCATACACTTGCAACATTTGCCACATTGCTCCCCTATCCACTCTATCATATGCCTTTTCTTAATCCATAAATGCAATAAAAATTTATCTACCTTTATCTAAATACTGTTCACATATATGCTTCACTGTAAACACTTGATCTACACCCCCCCTACCCACTCTAAAGCCTCCTTGCTCATCTGCAATCCTACTCTGTCTTACCTCTAATTCTTTCAATAATAACCCTGCCATACACTTTACCTGGTATACTCAGTAAACTTATTCCCTATAATTTTTACACTCTCTTTTATCCCCCTTCCCTTTATATAAAGGAACTATACATGCTCTCTGCCAATCCCTAGGTACCTTCCCTCTTTCATACATTTATTAAACAAAAATACCAACCACTCCAGCACTATATCCCCCTGCTTTTAACATTTCTGTCATGATTCCGTCAATTCCAGCTGCTTTACCCCTTTCATTCTACGTAATGCCTCACGCACCTCCCCACACTCACATCCTGCTCTTCTTCACTCCTAAACGATGTTGTACCTCCCTGGCAGTACATGAAATTACCGCCTCCCTTTTTTCATCGACATTTAAAAGTTCCTCAAAATATTCTCGCCATCTACCCAATACCTCCAGCTCCCCATCTACTAACTCCCCTACTCTGTTTTTAACTGACAAATCCATTCGTTCCCTAGGCTTTCTTACCTTTTTATCTCACTCCAAAATTTTTCTTGTTTTCAGCAAAATTTCTTGACAGAGCCTCTCCCATTCTTTCATCCGCTCTTCTTTTGCACTCTCTCACCACTCTCTTCACCTTTCTTTTACTCTCCATATACTCTGCTCTTCTATTAACAATTCTGTTTTGTAAAAACCTCTCATAAGCTACCTTTTTCTCTTTTATCACACCCTTTACTTCTTCATTCCACCACTCCTCCTCTTTCCTCCTGCACCCACCCTCCTATAGCCACAAACTTCTGCCCCACATTCTAATACTGCATTTTTAAAACTATCCCAACTCTCTTCAACCCCCCCACTACTCCTACTTGCACTAGCCCACCTTTCTGCCAATAGTTGCTTATATCTCACCCTAACTTCCTCCTCCCTTAGTTTATACACTTTTACCTCTCTCTTACTTGCTGTTGCCATTTTCTTTTGTCCCATCTACCTTTATCTCTAACTGTAGCTACAACCAAATAATGATCTGATATATCCGTTGCCCCTCTATAAACATGTACATCCTGAAGCCTACTCATCAACCTTTTATCCACCAATACATAATCCAACAAACTACTTTCCTTACGTGCTATATCATACCTTGTATATTTATTTATCCTCTTTTTCATAAAATATGTATTACTTATTACCAAACCTCTTTCTACACATAGCTCAATTAATGGTTCCCCATTTACATTTACCCCTGGCACCCCAAATTTACCTACTACTCCCTTCACAACATTTTTACCCACTTTAGCATTAAGATCCCCAACCCCAATTACTCTCTCACTTGGTTCAAAACTCCCCACACACTCACTCAACATTTGCCAAAATCTCTCTCCTCTACACTTCTCTCTTCTCCAGGTGCATAAACACTTACTATAACCCACTTTTCACATCCAACCTTTATTTTACTCCACATAATCCTTGAATTTATACATTTATATTCCTTCTTTACCTGCCATAACTGATTATTCAACATTATTGCCACTCCTTCTTTAGCTCTAACTCTATTTGAAACCCCTGATCTAATCCCATATATATATATATGCAAAACAACCACGGGGGGAGTAGAATGATAGCTCTTTCGTGTTGCAATCAACATATCATCAGGAACTTGCAAAATTGCGAGACAAGCCACGAGGATGGAAATTTTCAGCTAAAGATCTTTCACATGTCTCCGTGAGTCGTCGGGAGCTTTCTGTAAGCCTATGAGGTCATCTCCTCTTATCCTACCCCACATGGAGGGGGTTGAGGGGACAGGATACATGGGTGAAGAACGGTGCCTGAGTCCTGACCATTTCTGAGAGGAACTGGCTAGCGTCACTACGGTACCATACTATCAGAAAACTTACTCTCATTCTACATGTTGCTACTTTTGCAGCATTGCATAGCTCCTGATGACGCACGAAGACTTGTGAAATATCTTGAACTGATGATTTCCATCCCCCCGTGCCTTGTCTTGCATTGTTAAGATCGTCTGTCTGCGATTGTATTGCATGCATGTATATATATATATATATATATATATATATATATATATATATATATATATATATATATATATATATATATATATATATATATATTAATATGTTGTTATTGTTGGCAGCGCCGGCAACAAGTATGAACATGTCGTACAGCAAGCCAACATCTGGCAGTGTCAACATAAGCTGCGATGCCCATGGAATATACCCAGAGCCCCGGTTACTGCTCTTCAAAGGGGCATCTAAGAGGACCAGGTAAGTCGTGGGGGCGTTTAAGAGGAACAGGTGAATCACAGGGCGTCTAATAAGACCAGGTGAGTCGTAGGGGCATCTAAGAAGACCATGTGAGTCGTGGGGGCGGTCTAAGAGAACCAGGTGAGTCGTGGGGGCGTCTAAGAGGACCAGGTGAGTCGTGGGGGCGTCTAAGAAGACCATGTGAGTCGTGGGGGCGGTCTAAGAGAACCAGGTGAGTCGTGGGGGCGTCTAAGAGGAACAGATGAATCACGGGACGTCTAAGAAGACCAGGTAAGTCGTGGGGGCGTCTAAGAAGACCATGTGAGTCGTAGGGGCGTCTAAGAAGACCAGGTGAGTCGTAGGGGCATCTAAGAAGACCATGTGAGTCGTGGGGGCGTCTAAGAAGACCATGTGAGTCGTAGGGGCGTCTAAGAAGACCATGTGAGTCGTGGGGCGTCTAAGAAGACCATGTGAGTCGTGGGGCGTCTAAGAAGACCATGTGAGTCGTGGGGCGGTCTAAGAGAACCAGGTGAGTCGTGGGGGCGTCTAAGAGGAACAGATGAATCACGGGACGTCTAAGAAGACCAGGTAAGTCATGGGGGCGTCTAAGAAGACCATGTGAGTCGTGGGGGCGGTCTAAGAGAACCAGGTGAGTCGTGGGGGCGTCTAAGAGGAACAGATGAATCACGGGACGTCTAAGAAGACCAGGTAAGTCGTGGGGGCGTCTAAGAAGACCATGTGAGTCGTGGGGACGGTCTAAGAGAACCAGGTGAGTCGTGGGGGCGTCTAAGAGGAACAGATGAATCACGGGACGTCTAAGAAGACCAGGTAAGTCGTGGGGGCGTCTAAGAAGACCATGTGAGTCGTGGGGGCGTCTAAGAAGACCATGTGAGTCGTAGGGGCGTCTAAGAAGACCATGTGAGTCGTAGGGGCGTCTAATAAGACCAGGTGAGTCGTAGGGGCATCTAAGAAGACCATGTGAGTCGTGGGGGCGGTCTAAGAGAACCAGGTGAGTCGTGGGGGCGTCTAAGAAGACCATGTGAGTCGTAGGGGCGTCTAAGAAGACCATGTGAGTCGTGGGGGCGTCTAAGAGGACCAGGTGAGTCGTGGGGGCGTCTAAGAAGACTAGGTGAGTCGTGGGGGTCTAAGAGAACTAAGTGAGTCATGGGAGCATCTAAAGACCAGGTGAGTCGTGGGAGCATGTAAGAGGACCAGGAGAGTCATGGGAGCATCTACGGGGACCAGGCGAGTCATGGGAGCATCTAACGGGACCAGGTGAGTCATGGGAGCATCAAAGAGGACCAGGTGAGTCATGGGAGCATCTAAGAGGACCAGGCGAGTCATGGGAGCATCGTAAGAGGACCAGGCGAGTCATGGGAGCATCTAAGGGGACCAGGCGAGTCATGGGAGCATCTAAGGGGACCAGGCGAGTCATGGGAGCATGTAAGAGGACCAGGGAGTCATGGGAGCATCTAAGGGACCAGGTGAGTCTGGGAGCATCTAAGGGACCAGGTGAGTCATGGGAGCATCTAAGAGACCAGGTGAGTCATGGGAGCATCTAAGGGACCAGGTGAGTCATGGGAGCATCTAAGGGGACCAGGCGAGTCATGGGAGCATCTAAGGGGACCAGTGAATCATGGGAGCATCTAAGGGGACCAGGTGAGTCATGGGAGCATCTAAGGGGACCAGGTGAGTCATGGAGCATTAAGAGGACCAGGGATCATGGGAGCATCTAAGGGACCAGGTGAGTCATGGGAGCATCTAAGGGACCAGGCGAGTCATGGGAGCATCTAAGGGGACCAGGTGAGTCATGAGAGCATGTAAGAGGACCAGGCGAGTTATGGGAGCATCTAACGGGACCAGGTGAGTCGTAGGAGCATCAAAGAGGACCATGTGAGTCATGGGAGCATCTAAGAAGACCAGGTGAGTCATGGGAGCATCTAAGGGGACCAGGTGAGTCATGGGAGCATCTAAGGGGACCAGGTGAGTCATGGGAGCATCTAAGGGGACCAGTTGAATCATGGGAGCATCTAAGGGGACCAGGTGAGTCATGGGAGCATCTAAGGGGACCAGATGAGTCATGGGAGCATCTAAGGGGACCAGTTGAATCATGGGAGCATCTAAGGGGACCAGTCGAGTTATGGAAGCATTTAAGGGGACTAGTTGAGTCATGGGAGCATCTAAGGGGACCAGGCGAGTCATGGGAGCATCTAAGGGGACCAGGCGAGTCATGGGAGCATCTAAGGGGACCAGGCGAGTCATGGGAGCATCTAAGGGGACCAGGTGAGTCATGGGAGCATCTAAGGGGACCAGGCGAGTCATGGGAGCATCTAAGGGGACCAGGTGAGTCATGGGAGCATCTAAGGGGACCAGGCGAGTCATGGGAGCATCTAAGGGGACCAGGCGATTCATGTGAGCATCTAATGGGAGCAGGGTAGTCATGGGAGCATCTAAGGGGACCAGGTGAGTCATGGGAGCATCTAAGGGGACCAGGTGAGTCATGGGAGCATCTAAGGGGACGAGGTGAGTCATGGGAGCATCTAAGGGGACCAGGTGAGTCATGGGAGCATCTAAGGGGACTAGGTGAGTCATGGGAGCATCTAAGGGACCAGGCGAGTCATGGGAGCATCTAAGGGGACCAGGCGAGTCATGGGAGCATCTAAAGGGAGCAGGTGAGTCATGGGAGCATCTAAGGGGACCAGGTGAGTCATGGGAGCATCTAAGGGGACCAGGTGAGTCATGGGAGCATCTAAGGGGACCAGGCGAGTCATGGGAGCATCTAAGGGGACCAGGCGAGTCATGGGAGCATCTAAGGGGACCAGGTGAGTCATGGGAGCATCTAAGGGGACCAGGCGAGTCATGGGAGCATCTAAGGGGACCAGGCGAGTCATGGGAGCATGTAAGGGGACCAGGTGAGTCATGGGAGCATCTAAGGGGACCAGGCGAGTCCTTACATCTTCCTCTTAAGTGAACACCAGTTACCTTAATATCCTAATTAATCTGATAAAATCTTATTTTAATTATATAACTTGTGAAGGGCTCTTGATCCGAGGAAGCAGATCAATCTTCCCTAACCTGCAGGTCGCTGGTGAAGGAGGCGGAGGTGGAGGTGGTGGAGGCGGAAGAGGAGGCGGAAGAGGGGTTCAGCGTCTACCTCGAAGCAGTGCTGGAGGATCGAACCCTCAGACACGAGACCATCTTCGAGTGTGTGCTCTTGATCCCAGGCACTGAGTACCAGGTGCAGCGGAGCATAATTTACTTCCCAGGTGAGCCCCTGCGGGTTTAGTAGCTGGCTGCTTCAGCCACAGTCACCTCTCTTGTTTACATTTTGCATTAACGTGTCGTGTGATAGTAAGATATTAATGTAGAATACCCTAACATTAATATTTTTTGTTGATGCCTCTGGACATCTACGCATTGCTTCTTCACCTGCTGGTGCTGCTGCCTCTGGACATCTACGCATTGCTTCTTCACCTGCTGTGCTGCCTCTGACATCTACGCATTGCTTCACCTGCTGTTGCCTGCCTCTGGACATCTACGCATTGCTTCTTCACCTGCTGTTGCTGCTGCCTCTGGACATCTATGCATTGCTTCTTCACCTGCTGTTGCTGCTGCCTCTGGACATCTACGCATTGCTTCTTCACCTGCTGTTGCTGCTGCCTCTGGACATCTATGCATTGCTTCTTCACCTGCTGTTGCTGCTGCCTCTGGACATCTACGCATTGCTTCTTCACCTGCTGTTGCTGCTGCCTCTGGACATCTACGCATTGCTTCTTCACCTGCGTTGCTGCTGCCTCTGGACATCTACGCATTGCTTCTTCACCTGCTGTTGCTGCTGCAGGATACGACGCTTACGATGCCTATAGTAAGGTTACCCCTATGCTACAGTCTATTATTATTATTAGTATATGCATCAGTAGTAGTAGTTGTAGTAGTATTGCCAATATTATTATTATTATTATTAATTTTTATTGTTATTATTATTATACTGTTAGTAGTATTATTATTAAAATCAAAACAAAGCGCTAAACCTACTAGGGTCATACAGCACTATTAATATTGGAAGTTTGTATTCTTCATAAGGTTAATGACAGTGAACTACACTAGTTTTTAAAAGCATTTGATTAGAGTGTAGTGGTGTATAGCCCTGTGTGTTGGAGAGGATAGGGTGCTTGGAGTCATTCTGGTGTACCTTGAGAGGGACGATAAACACTATGCGCAAAGTAGAGATTTATTTACCGCTTATTTAGGTCTATTTAAAGCTTTAAGGACTTTACAGACTATAAGAGAAGTTTGCTGTTGTGTTTATAGCTTCCTCCCGTAGCTGGGTTGGTAGCGCACTCAGCTCACACATTGAGGTCCGCGCTTCGATCCCCGGTACGGATGGAAACATTAGGACGTGATTCCTTAAGACACCTGCTGTCAATGTTCACCTAGCAGTAAAATAGGTACATGGGATCCTGGGGACAAAATTAACCTAATTTGCCCGAAATGCTCTGCATAACAAGGGGCTTCTATATAGTAGTATGTTATTGAGGTCGAGTATGGTCTGTATACCTTGTACATGTACTTGTAGAAATAAAGATTATTATTATTATTGTATTATTATTATTATTATTACTATTATTATCATCATCTAGCTGTGTTTTGACGCTATGTCGCTATGACAGGTGCAGCTGTAAACGTGTGTCCCTCGTCTGAGCTGCTGATGCTGCTTTTTTTGTTGTTCCTGCTGCCTTCACATCCCCTGCTGCTGCTGCTGCTGTTGCAGTCTTCTGCTGACACACTCCTTCTCACCTTCACTTAAGGTGCCACAGCGGACAGAATCCCCCAGCATATGTCTCCATTTAAGGCTCTTGTCGCTACAGTGCCACACCCACTACAGTGCCACACCCACTACAGTTTCACCTATTACAGAGCCACACCAACTACAGTGTCACCTACTACAGTACCACACCCACTACAGTGCCACCTACTACAGTGTCACCCACAACAGTGCCACCTACTACAGTGTCACCCACTACAGTGCCACCTACTACAGTGCAACACACTACAATGCCACTTACTACAGTGCCACACCCACTACAGTGTCACTCACAATATCCTAAACTGTTTATATGTCGCAATAAATGCAGAGTATATACAGTGTTTGCGTTCGGTATAGTGACTGTGTTGGTGGTCTTACAAGTCTGCTTGTTTCTACGGTGTTTTGAAATACACATACACACACCCAAACACACACTCAATGTTAATAAAACAATCTTAGTACCATAAACGTGTTTTTTTCACATATATAAAACTAATAATTTAATTCGCTATTATATATATATATATATATATATATATATATATATATATATATATATATATATATATATATATATATATATATATATATATATATATAGAGATATATATATATATATATATATATATATAGAGGTGAAAGAGTACGGTATGTGTTCTCAGAACCTACATTTTTGGGGCCCTGAAGCCTGAACTGTTATAGTGGCCCCTTCCCAAACAGTAGACCCAAAATGTTTGATCAATATGGACTAAAATGGCCCTCAAGCTTCATTACTTTCATAGCAGATCATCCCCTGTGTCTACCTGTCCCTCGTACATCCCCAGCACTCATACTTACACTGTTACTTCATATTAGGCAGAAACAAAAGCATTGAACCCCAGAGCGACGACCAGCACGACTCCCTTTCTCGTTGCTTCACGTCACACTGACTGTCTCCACTCTACATCCTACCCAAAAGACAATTTTTTTGTAAATAACGCTAAACCAGCTGATTATTAACTCCCTAACCATTCATAAAATAACAAGAGTATTTTTAGCATCTTTAATATGTATAAATATAAACTAAATTTGTAGAAACTTAGTAAAATATATTTTGACCCCAAAAATTTAGACCCATATTACAAAAATCCTAAATATCTCTGTAACCCTACCTTATTACATTCTAAATTTTGTTGGAAACCGCACTGTGAGAATCAGAGAACCCTAAAAGTATATGGTTCTTTTCCTAAAACAGATACACATCTAAAAAAAAGAAAAAAGAAATATAGACACCAGTGTTACTCATCTCCCTGACAGAACAAACGCACCACTCATTTAAAACCCCAAATTCTCATAAAAAACTTTACTCAATCACTAACATACTCTAGCAACATTCTCTGATTTCCATAGCATAACCTACCCAAAAAAATATGATTTCATAGCCCCTACCAATGGATATTACTGTCATTATAAAAAAATAAACAGTGGGCCACAGAAACTTGGCAGTTAATACATATCAGATGTTCCCACTAATACAACAACATATATGATTAATATTTTATTAACAATCATATAATAAATAATATTATAGAGTGTATTAATATTATGTTAGCTATATTACACCTGGAACTGTGAATCGACCCCTGCAACCACCTATAGGTAAGTACAGGTAAATACCGCTAAAAATCAGTAGGTGGAGGACAGTTGTAGTCTTTATAAACCAACAACATAAATAAAAATAATTCATGTTAAGTGCTAAACCCATGTAGGTCAATCAGCGCAAGGCGATGGAGGATTGATCCTCCATCTGGTGGAGAGTTGTTATAGCCCTTATAAACCAGCAACAACAAGTCTACCTGGAGTCTACCTGGAGAGAATTCCAGGGGTCAACGCCCCCGCTGCCCGGTCTGTGACCAGGCCTCATGTTGGACCAGAGCCTGATCAACCAGGCTGTTACTGCTGGCCGCACGCAGTCCAACGTACGAACCACAGCCCGGCTGATCAGGTACCGACTTTATTATTATTATTATAATCAAATAGAAGCGCTAAAAAACAGGGGTTATACAGCTGGTACCGACTTGAGGTGCCTGTCCAGTGCCTGCTTGAAGACAGCCAGGGGTTTGTTGGTAATCCCCCTGATGTATGCTGGGAGGCAGTTGAACAATCTTGGGCCCCTGACACTTATTGTATTGTCCCTCAACGTGCTAGTGGCACCCCTGCTCTTCATTGGGGGGATGTTACATCGCATGCCGAGTCTTTTGCTTTCGTAGGGAGTGATTTTTGTGTGCAAGTTTGGTACTAAGCCCTCGAGAATTTTCCATGTGTATATAATAATGTATCTCTCCCGCCTGCGTTCTAGAGAGTACAGGTTTAGGAACTTCAAGCGTTCCCAGTAGTTGAGGTGGTTTATCGCACTTATGCGTGTGGTGAAGGTTCTCTGCACATTTTCAAGGTCAGCAATTTCACCCGCCTTGAAAGGTGCAGTTAGTGTGCAGCAATATTCCAGCCTAGATAGAACAAGCGATCTGTAAAGTGTCAACATGGGCTTGGCATCCCTGGTTTTGAAGGTTCTCATTATCCATCCTGTCATTTTTCGAGCAGATGCAATTGCTACATTGTTATGGTCCTTGAAGGTGAGATCCTCTGACATGATCACTCCCAGGTGGAAGTGAGCCGGTGTAGCCCTTATTTAACCAACAAGTAGTGGTGAGCCGTTGTAGCCCTTATAAACCAACAAGTAGTGGTGAGCCTTTGTAGCCTTTGTAAAGCAACAACAGCAAGTGGTGGTGAGCCGTTGTAGCCCTTATAAACCAACAACAATTAGTGGTGAGCCATTGTAGCCCTTATAAATCAACAAGTAGTGGTGAGCCATTGTAGCCCTTATAAATCAACAAGTAGTGGTGAGCCATTGTAGCCCTTATAAATCAACAAATAGTGGTGAGCTATTGTAGCCCTTGTAAACCAACAAGTAGTGGTGGTGAGCCTTTGTAGCCCTTATAAACCAACAAGTAGTGGTGAGCTGTTGTAGCCCATATAAACCAACAAGTAGTTGTGAGCCATTGTAGCCCTTATAAATCAACAAGTAGTGGTGAGCCATTGTAGCCCTTATAAATCAACAAATAGTGGTGAGCTTGTAGCCCTTGTAAACCAACAAGTAGTGGTAGTGAGCCTTTGTAGCCCTTATAAACCAACAAGTAGTGGTGAGCCATTGTAGCCCTTATAAACCAACAAGTAGTGGTGAGCCATTGTAGCCCTTATAAACCAAGTAGTGGTGAGCCGTTGTAGCCCTTATAAACCAACAACAAGTAGTGGTGAGCCATTGTAGCCCTTATAAACCAACAACAAGTAGTGGTGAGCCATTGTAGCCCTTATAAACCATCAAGTAGTGGTGAGCCGTTGTAGCCCTTATAAACCAACAAGTAGTGGTGAGCCGTTGTAGCCCTTATAAACCAACAAGTAGTTGTGAGCCATTGTAGCCCTTAAAACCAACACGTAGTGGTGAGCCTTTGTAGCCCTTATAAATCAACAAGTAGTGGTGAGCTGTTGTAGCCCTTATAAACCAACTAGTAGTGGTGAGCTGTTGTAGCCCTTATAAACCAACAAGTAGTTGTGAGCCATTGTAGCCCTTAAAACCAACAAGTAGTGGTGAGCCATTGTAGCCCTTATAAACCAACAAGTAGTGGTGAGCCATTGTAGCCCTTATAAACCAACAATAAGTAGTGATGAGCCATTGTAGCCCTTATAAACCAACAAGTAGTGGTGAGCCATTGTAGCCCTTATAAACCAACAAAAAGTAGTGGTGAGCCATTGTAGCCCTTATAAACCAACAAGTAGTGGTGAGCCATTGTAGTCCTTATAAACCAACAACAAGTAGTGGTGAGCCATTGTAGCCCTTATAAACCAACAACAAGTAGTGGTGAGCCATTGTAGCCCTTATAAACCAACAACAAGTAGTGGTGAGCCATTGTAGCCCTTATAAACCAACAAGTAGTGGTGAGCCGTTGTAGCCCTTATAAACCAACAACAAGTAGTGGTGAGCCGTTGTAGCCCTTATAAACCATCAAGTAGTGGTGAGCCGTTGTAGCCCTTATAAACCAACAAGTAGTGGTGAGCCGTTGTAGCCCTTATAAACCAACAACTTTTCGAGAATCTTGAACAAAATTGAGCACAATTGGGAGACAGTAATAGCGGGAGACTTCAATATCTGTTATTAACAACAAAACAACGGGCTGTGAAACAGGTACATACAAATTCTGGGATTAAATACTAATTAATGCCCGTGATTTTCATTGGGGTTCTTGTTAAGTTTATTTAGGCGCAGGAACACAAGTACAATAATCATACATAGTGTAAATTATCCCATAAAGTGAGTATTATATGAACTCATTATTAGAACATTTACACTATGACAGCACCAGCACTGTGTGACCCTTACGGGTTTATGGCTTAAATTTATTATTATTAGTAGTAGTACTTATTATTATTTTACAATAATTGGAAATTTTAATAAAGTAAATAATAATATTTTACCCAAAAAATATTTTTTAGTTTTTATTAACAATAAGTCCCAGTATGACTCAGTTTTTAGCGAGCCGCTAACCAGACTGAAAATCGAAGACCTAAATGAATTTTTATGAGAGTGCCACAGAACTTGACAGACGCATGCCTATCTGACATCACCCTGATGCCAAATGACTTCGAAAAGGCAATAAATGACATGCCCATGCACTCCGCTCCAGGCCCAGACTCATGGAACTCCGTGTTCATCAAGAACTGCAAGAAGCCCCTATCACGTGCTTTTAACATCCTATGGAGAGGGAGCATGGACACTGGGGTCGTCCCGCAGTTACTAAAAACAACAGACATAGCCCCACTAAACAAAGGGGGCAGTAAAGCAATAGCAAAGAACTACAGACCAATAGCGCTAACGTCCCATATCATAAATTTTTTTGAAAGGGTTCTAAGAAGCAAGATCGCCACTCATCTTGATACCCATCAATTGCACAACCCAAGGCAGCATGGGTTTAGAGCAGGTCACTCCTGTCTGTCCCATCTACTGGACCACTACGACAAGGTCCTGGATGCTCTAGAAGACAAACAGAATGCAGATGTTATATACACAGACTTTGCAAAAGCCTTTGATAAGTGTGACCATGGTGTAATAGCACACAAAATGGGTGATAAAGGAATAACAGGAAAAGTTGGTAGATGGATCTATAATTTCCTAACAAGTAGAACACAAAGAGTAGTAGTCAACAGAGTAGTCTGAGGCGGCTACTGTGAAAAGCTCTGTTCCACAAGGCACAGTACTCGCTCCCATCCTGTTCCTCATCCTCATATCGGACATAGACAGGGATATAAGCCACAGTGCCGTGTCTTCCTTTGCAGATGACACCGAATCTGCATGACAGTGTCCACCGTTGAAGACACTGCAAGACTCCAAGCAGACATAAACCAAATCTTTAAATGGGCTGCAGAAAACAATATGAAGTTCAATGATGAGAAATTTCAATTACTCAGATTCGGAAAATGTGAGGAAATTAAAATCTCATCTGAGTACAAAACTAATTCCAACCACACAATAGAGCGAAAAACTAATGTCAAAGACCTGGGAGTGATCATGTCAGAGGATCTCACCTTCAAGGACCATAACACTGTAGCAACCACATCTGCTAGAAAAATGACAGGATGGATAATGAGAACCTTCAAAACCAGGGATGCCAAGCCCATGTTGACACTTTACAGATCACTTGTTCTATCTAGGCTGGAATATTGCTGCACACTAACTGCACCTTTCAAGGCAGGTGAAATTGCTGACCTTGAAAATGTGCAGAGAACCTTCACGGCACGCATAACTGCGATAAACCACCTCAATTACTGGGAACGCTTTAAGTTCCTAAACCTGTACTCTCTAGAACGCAGGCGGGAGAGATACATTATTATATACACATGGAAAATTCTCGAGGGACTAGTACCAAACTTGCACACGAGAATCACTCCCCACGAAAGCAAAAGACTCGGCAGGCGATGTAACATCCCCCCAATGAAAAGCATGGGTGCCACTAGCACGTTGAGGGATAACACAATAAGTGTCAGGGGCCCAAGATTGTTCAACTGCCTCCCAGCATACATCAGGGGGATTACCAACAAACCCCTGGCTGTCTTCAAGCAGGCACTGGACAGGCACCTGGAGTCGGTACCTGACCAGCCAGGCTGTGGTTCGTACGTTGGACTGCGTGCGGCCAGCAGTAACAGCCTGGTTGATCAGGCTCTGGTCCAACATGAGGCCTGGTCACAGACCGGGCCACAGGGGCGTTGACCCCTGGAATTCTCTCCAGGTAAACTCCAGGTAATAATTAAAATAGTATATTGATTCAAAATAAGGGATTTAAACTATTTACTAAAAATGAAATTTATAGGATAAATTTATTTGAATATCTTAAAAGAATTTAGTTTTGCTTTTAATTTAAACATTGGGTGGGTAACCCTCCGGGGTTAAAAATCTGAACGAAATCTTATTTTATCAAAATATTAATGCACACTGTGCTCCTATACGTAAGGTTTCTATTTTGTTCCTAATTTCCTAATACAGGTTAATTATAAATAATAATGTAAACTCAGTATACACTGAGAGACATAAACCTGTAGCTGGGTTGGTAGCGCACTCAGCTCACACACACTGAGGTCCGTGGTTCGATCCCCGGTATGAGGAAACATTAGGACGTGTTTCCTTAAGACATCTGCTGTCTATGTTCACCTAGCAGTAAGTAGGTACCTGGGTGTTAGTCACCTTACACCTGCTGTTCCTGTTCATCTAGCAGTTAGTAGGTAACCGGGTTTTAGGGGACTGGTGTGGGTGGCATCCTGGGGACAAAATTAACCTAAGTTGTGGGAAATGTTCTACATAACCAGAGACTCTTATATAGTATGTCATTGATGTCAGCTATGGTCTGTATAAGTTGTATCATGTACTGGTAGAAAAAAATATAAAAAATGAAGCATTAAACCTACAAGGGTCATTATCATGATTATCATGCAGTACTTGCTTAATGAGAAAAAAAAAGTTCAATCCAACAGAGAGGAAGTCAAATTCCTTGGATCAAGAGCACTTTACATGCATATTGATAGAGGGAATACAAGTGGAAGACAGATACGGTGGTACCTCGGTATACGTCCACTTTGGAATAAGTCCAATTTGGTATATGTCCTGTTTGGACGCAAAAATTTTTGCTTGGTATACGACCTTTGTTTGGAATATGACTCACGTGCTAGAACTTGTATGGGTCAAAATGATAAAGATAAGGCCAATGATTTTATTATAGAGTTTGGGGAATTTGTGGAGACTGAGTGTTTTGTTCCCCAACAAGTTTTTAATTGTGATGAAACAGGCTGAGGGTTTTGTTCCCCAACAAGTTTTTAATTGTGATGAAACAGGTCTGTTTTGGAAGAAAATGCCTAAGAGGACCTATATTACACAAGAGGAGAAGGCATTACCAGGACACAATGAAGGATAGGTTAACTCTCTTGTTGTGTGCCAATGCAAGTGGGGATTGCAAACTGAAGCCTCTACTGATCTACCACTCTGAAAACCCAAGGGCCTTTAAAAAAGATAATGTGCAGAAAACTCAGTTACCTGTGATGTGAAGGTCAAACAGCAAGGCATGGGTATTATTATTATTATTATAATCAACAAGGTAACAAGGTAGGTTGGTAGACAGCAACCACCCAGGGAGGTACTACCATCCTGCCAGGTGACTGTGAAACAGAAACCTGAAACTGTTTTACATGATGGTAGGATTGCTGGTGTCTTTTTTCTGTCTCATAAACATGCAAGATTTCAGGTACGTCTTGCTACTTCTACTTACACTTAGGTCACGCTACGCAAACATGTACACGTTTATGTATACACACTCATCTGAGTTTTCTTTGATTTTATCTTAATAGTTCTTGTTCTTATTGCTTTTCCTTTCATATCCATGGGGAAGTGGAATAAGAATCTTTCCTCCGTAAGCTATGCGTGTTGTAAAAGTCAACTAAAATGCCGGGAACAATGGGCTAGTAACCCCTTTTCCTGTATAGCTTACTAAAAAGAAAAGAAGAAAACCGTCAAAGTGGGATGTTTGAATGTGCTGGATGTTGTGCGAATGATAAGAAAGAGATGATTGTAGATGTTATGAATGAAAAGAAGCTGTATGTCCTGGCTTTAAGTGAGACAAAGCTGAAGGGGTAGGAAAGTTTCAGTGGGGAAATAAATGGGATTAGGTCAGGGGTTTCAAATAGAGTTAGAGCTAAAGAAGGAGTGGCAATAATGTTGAATAATCAGTTATGGCAGGTAAAGAAGGAATATAAATGTATAAATTCAAGGATTATGTGGAGTAAAATAAAGGTTGGATGTGAAAAGTGGGTTATAGTAAGTGTTTATGCACCTGGAGAAGAGAGAAGTGTAGAGGGAGAGAGAGATTTTGGCAAATGTTGAGTGAGTGTGTGGGGAGTTTTGAACCAAGTGAGAGAGTAATTGTGGTTGGGGATCTTAATGCTAAAGTGGGTAAAAATGTTGTGGAGGAGTAGTAGGTAAATTTGGGGTGCCAGGGTAAATGTAAATGGGGAACCATTAATTGAGATATGTGTAAAAGAGGTTTGGTAATAAGTAATACATATTTTATGAAAAAGAGGATAAATAAATATACAAGGTATGATATAGCACGTAAGGAAAGTAGTTTGTTGGATTATGTATTGGTGGATAAAAGGTTGATGTTTAGGATTCAGGATGTACATGTTTATAGAGGGGCAACAGATATATCAGATCATTATTTGGTTGTAGCTACAGTTAGAGTAAAAGGTAGATGGGACAAAAAGAAAATGGCAACAGCAATTAAGAGAGAGGTAAAAGTGTATAAACTAAGGGAGGAGGAAGTTAGGGTGAGATATAAGCAACTATTGGCAGAAAGGTGGGCTAGTGCAAGTATGAGTAGTGGGGGGGGTTGAAGAGAGTTGGGATAGTTTTAAAAATGCAGTATTAGAATGTGGGGCAGAAGTTTGTGGCTATAGGAGGGTGGGTGCAGGAGGAAAGAGGAGTGAGTGGTGGAATGAAGAAGTAAAGGGTGTGATAAAAGAGAAAAAGGTAGCTTATGAGAGGTTTTTACAAAACAGAAGTGTTAATAGAAGACAGAGTATATGGAGAGTAAAAGAAAGGTGAAGAGAGTGGTGAGAGAGTGCAAAAGAAGAGCGGATGAAAGAATGGGAGAGGCTCTGTCAAGAAATTTGGCTGAAAACAAGAAAATTTTTGGAGTGAGATAAACAAGGTAAGAAAGCCTAGGGAACAAATGGATTTGTCAGTTAAAAACAGAGTAGGGGAGTTAGTAGATGGGGAGCTGGAGGTATTGGGTAGATGGCGGGAATATTTTGAGGAACTTTTAAATGTCGATGAAAAAGGAGGCGGTAATTTCATGTACTGGCCAGGGAGGTACAACATCGTTTAGGAGTGAAGAAGAGCAGGATGTGTGGGGGAGGTGCGTGAGGCATTACGTAGAATGAAAGGGGTAAAGCAGCTGGAACTGACGGGATCATGACAGAAATGTTAAAAGCAGGGGGATATAGTGCTGGAGTGGTTGGTATTTTTGTTTAATAAATGTATGAAAGAGGGAAGGTACCTAGGGATTGGCAGAGAGCATGTATAGTTCCTTTATATAAAGGAAGGGATAAAAGAGAGTGTAAAAATTATAGGGGAATAAGTTTACTGAGTAACCAGGTAAAGTGTATGGCAGGGTTATTATTGAAAGAATTAGAGGTAAGACAGAGAGTAGGATTGCAGATGAGCAAGGAGGCTTTAGAGTGGGTAGGGGATGTGTAGATCAAGTGTTTACAGTGAAGCATATATGTGAACAGTATTTAGATAAAGGTAGAGAAGTTTTTATTGCATTTATGGATTTAGAAAAGGCATATGATAGAGTGGATAGGGGAGCAATGTGGCAAATGTTGCAAGTGTATGGAATAGGTAGTAAGTTACTGAAGGCTGTAAAGAGTTTTTATGAGGATAGTGAGGCTCAGGTTAGGGTGTAGGAGAGAGGGAGATTACTTCCCGGTAAAAGTAGGTCTTAGACAGGGATGTGTAATGTCACCATGGTTGTTTAATATATTTATAGATGGGGTTGTAAAAAGTAAATGCTAGGGTGTTGGGAAGAGGGTGGGATTAAATTATGGAGAATTAAATGCAAAATGGGAGTTGACACAGTTACTTTTTTGCTGATGATACTGTGCTTATGGGAGATTCTAAAGAAAAGTTGCAAAGGTTAGTGGACGAGTTTGGGAGAGTGTGTAAAGGTAGAAAGTTAAAAGTGAACATAGATAAGAGTAAAGTGATGAGGGTATCAAACGATTTAAATAAAGAAAAATTGGATATCACATTGGAGAGAGGGATTATGGAAGAAGTAAATGTTTTCAGATATTTGGGAGTTGACGTGTCAGCGGATGGGTTTATGAAGGATGAGGTTAACCATAGAATTGATGAAGGAAAAAGGTGAGTGGTGCTTGAGGTATCTGTGGAGACAAAAAACGTTATCCATGGAGGCAAAGAAGGGAATGTACGAAAGTATAGTGGTACCAACACTCTTATATGGGTGTGAAGCATGGGTTGCAAATGCTGCAGCGAGGAGGCTGGAGGCAGTGGAGATGTCCTGTCTAAGGGCAATGTGTGGTGTAAATATTATGCAGAAAATTTGGAATGTGGAAATTAGGAGGTGTGGAGTTACTAAAAGTATTTGTCAGAGGGCTGAAGAGGGGTTGTTGAGATGGTTTGGTCATTTAGAGAGAATGGATCAAAGTAGAATGACTTGGAGAGCGTATAAATCTGTAGGGAAAGGAAGGCGGGGTAGGGGTCATCCTAGAAAAGGTTGGAGGGAAGGGGTAAAGGAGGTTTTGTGGGCGAGGGGCTTGGACTTCCAGCAAGCATGTGTGAGCGTGTTAGATAGGAGTGAATGGAGACGAATGGTTTTTGGGACATGACGATCTGTTGGAGTGTGAGCAGGGTAACATTTTGTGAAGGGTTTCAGGGAAACCAGTTAATTGATTTAGTTGGACTTGAGTCCTGGAAATGGGAAGTACAATGCCTGCACTTTAAAGGAGGGGTCTGGGATAGTGACAGCTGGAAGGGACTATTCTCAGCTGTTGTATCTGAGTGCCTCTGCAAAGACAGTGATTATGTATGAGTGTGGTGAAAGTGTTGAATGATGATGAAAGTATTTTCTTTTTTGGGGATTTTCTTTCTTTTGGGTCACCCTGCCCCGGTGGGAGACGGCCGACTTGTTGAAAAAAAAAAAAAATCAACAAGGCATGGGTAACCAGAGAATATTTCAGCGAATGGTTTAATCTTGTGTTTGGGCCAAGTGTAAAAAGTTATTTAGAGCAGAAAAACCTGCCTCTGAAGGCCCTCCTCATAATGGACAATGCTCCAGCTCAACCTCCAAGCTTGCAGGACTATGTGCTGCCAGAGTTTGACTTCTTCACTGTAAAGTTTCTTCCCCAAACACGACTCCTCTCATTCAGCCCATGGATCAGCAGGTCATCAGTAATTTCAAGAAACTTGACACTAAAGCACTATTCCAGAGGTGCTTTGAAGTGACCTCTGACACAGAGTTAACCCTGGGAGAGTTTTGGAAAGATCACTTTACTATCCCCCATTGCATAACTCTCATTGACAAAGCCTAGCAGGAAGTTTCATACAATGAACTCTGCTTAGAGGAATTTGTGGCCACAAGCAGTGGCTGAAAGAGACTTTGAGGGCTTTGTGGAGGATATTGTCTATCTGGGCAGGTCCATGGGTCTGGATATGAGTGATGGTGATGTGGAGTTAGTGGAGGGGCACAGAGAAGAGTTGACCACTGAGGAGCTGCAGGAACTTGAGGAGGAGCACAAGACTAAGATGGATGCACTGTCTTCAGGCTCAGAAGAGGAGATAGAGGAAGCCCCTATTTCATTAATCAAGGAAATCTTTGCCAAATGGATGGATGTCAAAAATTTTGCAGAAAAGTACCACCCCAACAAGGCCCAAACAAGCCGTAATATCATTGTGTGGAATGACCAGACAATGTCACATTTCCGAAAAATCCTGAGGAAAAGTTTTTTGGACAGATTTTTAATAAAAGTCAAACCTGGTGATGGAAATAAATGGTATAAAATACCGACACAATGGAAAGATAAACACATAAGCAGTATAATGTGATCCTTTATTGACAACGTTTCGCCCACGCAGGTGGGCTTTATCGAGTCACAAACAGATCTATCTGGATAAAAGAAACAAGGGTATTTATAGGATTTAGTCAGGTGGAGAATGCTGGGTCAGGTGGAGAAAGCTGCATGTGACAGTCTTCAAAGTAGGGTGATAGTTTAAAACCTGGGTAACTTAAAGGACCTGCAGTGTTCCATTCTTGAGTTCTATGTGGGATAGCGATGAAGTTTCTTGGCAATAGGTTCACCTATGTTGTAGAAGCCGTTGTTCTGGTTGAAGTTGTTGGATATACAAATAAGTGATGATTCCAGGATTCTTCGGTATTGAGTGTTGTCTTCTCTGGCGATGAGTCTTGCGTTTCTGTAGTTGATTAAATGGTTGTGTGAATTTCGGTGTTGAACATAAGTATTTCTTGGGTCGTCAGATCTGCCTTCTTCATCGCTATCCCACATAGAACTCAAGAATGGAACACTGCAGGTCCTTTAAGTTACCCGAGGTTTTAAACTATCACCCTACTTTGAAGACTGTCACATGCAGCTTTCTCCACCTGACTAAATCCTATAAATTCCCTTGTTTCTTTTATCCAGGTAGATCTGTTTGTGACTTGATAAAGCCCACTGGTGGGCGAAACGTTGTCAATAAAGGATCACATTATACTGCTTATGTGTTTATCTTTCAAACCTGTTGAGCTTCAACCAGGTCCAAATAGGAAAAAAAAGACAGAAAAGAGAAGGGGACTCTCCTTCAAAACAATAACATTTCCTCTTCCTCCCTTCTCAGCACTATCCTAGTAGGGACTCTACTCTTTTCAGCAAAGTAAAGTGAGGTTAAATTTGAATTTATTTCATCTAATTCTTTTGTATTTATGTATGTATTTTAGTATTAAGCAGTGTTTAAATTACATATTTTAGTATTAAACAGTGTTTAAATTAATTTTATACAATCCCATCATTAACAATAGGAATTTTTTTTCATGGGAACGGATTAATCGTTTTTCCTATATACAGTGGACCCCTGAGTAACGAGCACCCCGGAAATTGTACAATTATGTAAGTATAATATTGTAAATGCTTTTGCAAGTGTATTTTTGGGGGTTTGAAACGGACTAACCTACTTAATATTATTTCTTAAGGGAGTAAATTCGTTCGGTAATGGCACTTGAGCAGGCTTCTGGAATGAATTTTGCTTGTTACTCGGGGGTCCACTGTATTTCTTATAGGAAAATTTATTTGGTATACGTCCTGTTTGATATAAGTCCTGTTTGATATAAGTCCAAGGTCCTAGAACGGATTAAGGACGTATATCGAGGTACAACTGTATAAAGATGTAAATAGACTACTGGTTCTCTAACCAAGAAAATCTAAATAATGACTAAAGTTGAATGCCCCTTAACCCTTTCAGGGTTATTGACGTACTAGTACGGCTTACGCGCTGGGGTTATTGACGTACTAGTACGGCTTACGCGCTGGGGTTATTGACGTACTAGTACGCATAAATTCTAGCGCCTTCAAATTAAGCGCGAAATGGCTGGTAGGCCTAGTGGTAGAAAAATGGGTCTGCATGGTCAGTGTGCGCAGTAGGAAAAATCGGGAGCCATTGGTGCATTGTGGGAACGCCATGTTAGTACACATTTTCACCATGCCTGGCGGTAAGAAACTCCTCACTCCTCGGCGATGGGACTCTTTGTTCCCCAGTGACAGTTCTAACACCGATGGGAGTGTCAGTGGTGATGAGTTTCAAGGTTTTGAGGCAGTTGTGACCGAAACTAATGACCATAATACCAGTAATATTGAGGAAAACCCAGACGACCCTCAGCCCTCCACCTCCGGTGCTGTGGCATCTTGTTCACACTCAATTGTACCAGAACGAAAGAGGAAACTGTTATTTACTCATATCCCAGACTCTGATGTGAGCAATGGTGATGATAGTGATAGTGAATATGAACTCCAAGCTCTTCAAAACAGTTCCAGTAGCGAGAGTGGTGTGGAATATTCTCCAGTGAAGCGTCAGTATATACGACGGTATATGCGCTCTGGTAGCGTGCCATATGCTGTTCCAAGGGGAAGGAGTACATCTCAGAGTACATCCCGTGGGGGTACAACAGGAAGTGATAGTGAAAATGACAATGATAGTGTTGCAATTGGAATGAGAAATGCGCAAGCATCTGTTAGTGGTAGTGGTGGTGGTGCCAGGCGCGAGGCACCAGCAGTGGACCATGCTGGCACCGACGCCGCTGAGTCAGCTCAGCTACAACAAAGGCAACCCTCACCCACCCACCAACCCCCACAACCACAACCTCCACTTCCACAACCCCCACAACCACAACCTCCACTTCCACAACCCCCACAACCACAACCTCCACTTCCACAACCACCTGTAAATATCCAGTACCCACCAGCAGACCGCACCTGGGATTGGCAAGAAGCTGACAATTTTATTCCCAGTCCCCATCAGTTTGATGAAAGTCAATGTGGAATACACCCATCTTGTCCACTTGGGAACAATGCCAGTGAACTGGAATGCTTTGAATTATTCTTTGATGAACCTCTGATGGATATTATTGTCAGGGAAAGCAACAGATACTACGAGTACACCATGGCAAACACAATACTTTCACCAACATCACGCCTCAACAGGTGGAAAGAGGCAACTGTGGCTGAGATGTACTTGTTCTTTGCCACAATAATGCTTATGCCTCATGTTTATAAGCACAGTGTCAAATCATACGGTCGACAGACCCTGATTCAACACCAGGTTTCAGTGATATAATATCAGTGAATCGATTTGTGCTACTGCTGAGGATGCTACACTTTTCAGACAAAACCACCCCTGACAGAAACGATAGGTTATATAAGATTAGAAATGTGTTTCTGTATCTGAAAGAAATTCAATATGCATTTTATCCCTTCAGGAAGCTTGTTATTGACGAGTCACTGATTCTGTTCAAAGGTAGACTGTCGTTCAAGCAGTATATACCAAGCAAGAGGAAACGCTTTGGTATAAAGTTGTTTGTGCTTTGTGATTGCTCCAGTGGTATTGTATTGGATATTATTGTGTACACTGGAAGTTATACATTGCAAGATACCAGGAGGTTATTAGGTATCTCTGGTGATGTGGTTAGAACAATGATGGAACCATATCTTGGTAAGGGGCATATATTATATACTGATAACTGGTACACAAGCCCCTCCCTCAGTGATTTTTTGCGAGTGAACTTGACAGATGTGTGCGGTACAGTGCGTGCAAATCTTAAGCATATGCCAAGGTTCAATGCAGGCACTCGTAGAGGTCAGATGCAAGCGTTTGCTGCCAATGACATCATGGCATTTCGGTGGCATGACAAACGAGATGTCACACTGTTGTCATCTATTCACCCTAACGAAATGACAGACACTGGCAGGGTGAGTAGAGAGACCGATGAACCCATTCTAAAACCTGCAGCTGTGATTGACTACACTCTCAATATGCGATTAGTGGACAAATGTGACATGCAGATTGGGTTTGCTGATTGTGTTCGCAAGAGTTACAAGTGGTACATAAAACTCTTTTTTCACATTCTGGACATTACCATGCTCAATGCTTATAATATCTATAAGTTGAAGACCACAAACAAACCACCATATGGCGAATTTTGTTTGTCTGTCATCAGACAAATAATATTCAAGTACCAAGGAGCAACACCTGCAATAGAAACACGCCCAACACCAAGTCATCAACACCTACCCTCTCGTCTGAGGCTTGGTGGTGAACACTTCCTAACAAAACTGCCTGCTACTGCTTGCAAGAAAAAGGCTCAGAAGAGGTGTTTTGTCTGTGCACATACAAAAAAACGCCCACAACAACGCAAAGACACTCGTTTTATGTGTGTGGAATGTGAAACACCACTGTGCATGGAACCATGTTTCAGAGACTTCCACAGGCTGCAGAACTTCTAGAAACATGTCCAGTGACTATGTATGTATATATATGATTGAACAATATAAATAACTAATATTTGTTATTGTAAAAATTTGTAAATACATTGTGTAAACAAATTAGTGAAAGAAACTTCATGTGAATATTGTGTAATAAATAGTGAGTGAATATTTGAAAAACAGCACTTATATTGGTCTCACAGGCCATAAAAGATATTTGCAACAACAAAAAAAAATTTGATCAGAAAACAAGTCCAAGAAAGAAAAAAAAATATTACTGGGTGACCGGCAGTCGGCGATGTTGCCGACACCGGTTCCATTTTCGTCAAATTCAAATCTCTATATCTCGGTGAGTATTGATCGCAAAAATGTATTTTTTAGCCTATTAGATTTAGAAAAAAAAAACTCTTATCATTTCATAAGAAAAAATAATTTTTTTTTTTTTTGAAATTCATGGACCCTGAGAACGAGATTCGGAGACCCCCCTTGGACCCTGAAAGGGTTAAGGGAGGTTCCTTGATGCTGGTTGAGGGGAAAGGGGGGGAGGAAGTTTGATCCAAAGAATTTAACCATTGCTACCCTTAGATTGAATCTGATTGCCTCATTTCCCCAGTTGTACAATTCTTACAGATTTATTATTACAAACAAATTTTATTTCCTTGCAAGTTTACATTGAGGTTATGTAATTACAATAATGAGTTGCAGTGCAGAGAGCCACTATCATACCATGGCATTATGGGCAGACTAAATTTAATGGCTTACAGACTACTTAATACTAGAGAAATTGATCATAGTTTAAGTTGTACATCTGTTATTATTTATAGCAGTAAGTTTACTAAAATTACAATCTGGGGATATTACATAGGGACAAGTTGAAAGTATTTTGTAGATTGTTTATATCAATAGTAAATTAGAATCAGAACTAAGCAGCGCTAAACCCACAGGGGTCATACAGCACCACTCCTACAGGTTTAGCACGTCTTAATAATAATAAAGTTGGATAAATTTAGATTTAGATAGGATACGAAGTACTGATCTAGCACATTATTATAATGATGAAAAACAAGCACTAAACCCACCAGGGTCATACAGCACTACAGGGTATTACCTGGAGTATACCTAGAGAGGGTTTCAGGGGTCAATGCCTCCGCGGCTCGGTCTGAGACCAGGCCTAGTGGTGGATCAGGGTCTGATCAACCAGGCTGTTACTGCTGGCCGCACGCAAACTGACGTACGAACCACAGCCCAGCTGGTCAGGTACTGACTTTAGGTGCCTGTCCAGTGCCTTCTTGAAGACAGCCAGGGGTCTATAGGGTAGGGTGTATGAAATGTGTAACATACTTAATCTGAAACTAGCAAGGGAGGTAAGGTTAGTAAGGACGGTGTGAAGTGCTAAAGGAAGTACAGTGGACCCCCGAGTAACAAGCAAAATTCATTCCAGAAGCCTGCTCAAGTGCCATTACCGAACGAATTTACTCCCTTAAGGAATAATGTCACGTAGGTTAGTCTATTTCAGACCCCCAAAAATACACTTCCACAAGGACTTACAATATTATGCTTACATAATTGTACGATTTCCGGGGTGTTCGTTACTCGGGGGTCCACTGTATAATCAAAGTTTGTGTAGTAAATCTGTTGCTGTCAAAAAGAGTCAAAAAGGGAGTTTGTGTCAACAGCAAGGAGGGAAGATAATGTAAGGGTGTTAGAGCGGTGACAACGTTGGAGGTAAATTCTGCATGCTCGCTGATAGATACGACAGTCCAACAGAATATGGTAAACTGGGCACCTCTCCATGAGATACCCACGAGTGAGATCTAGCAATAGCGTTGTAAATAAATAGAACAAACAGGCAAGTGTGGGGTCACTGAAGCTAAAATCTTGAGCAGTTTTAGAAGTGGGTTAGATAAACACACAAGTGAGAAAGATTAGGTTTGAGGATCTGCATAGCATTTGTTGAAAAGATTACTGAAGATAAACATTGGGTAACTTTAATTAAAAATGAACTGGACAAGTATATGAGTAGGGAAGAAGGGATTTGAGAAAATTTACCATGAATGGACCAGTACACCCTCTGCAGTACTCCTCCATTTTTATGATCTGCTCAACACAGGCCAGTGGTCTTGCTGCAGTGCTCCTGTTCTGATATACAGTGGTACCTCGGTTTATGATGGTCCCCAAACTCGCCCTTTTATGTAAGTTTATTTTTTTAAATGCTTTTGTAAGTGTATTTTACATTATTCCTTATGGAGATAAATTCATTTGGTAATGGCACTTGAACAGCATTCTGGAACGAAAAAATATCGTTAACCGAGGTACCACTGTATATTGACGAGGAAGCATCCATAGGGGTCACACAGCCACACAACATTATTATTATTATTATAATCAAACAGAAGTGCCAAACCACAGGGGGGCCACACAACAGCAGGAATGCAAATAAAAGACAAAGTGGGCAATAATGTGGAAATTTTAATATGTATAAAATATTTAGTCACAAAAAAAAAAGAAATCAAGTGTCAGTTTATGTAACATGTTTGACAACTTTCATGAAAAAGAAAAAAGTTATCAAGAAGTTTTCACTGACTGATGATCAGTAATCAAAGACAACTGACTGATGGTCAGTAATCAAAGACAACTGACTGATAGTCAGTAATCAAAGACAACTGACTGATGGTCAGTAATCAAAGACAACTGACGGATGGTCAGTAATCAATAACACAAGACTAGGAAATGGCTGCCAGTTAAGTGTCCCCACAAATTCTTGTAATACAATTTAATATCAACTAAAAATGCTTTAAACCTGCGAGCGACTCAGCGCTGCCCTGACAAGCAAATGCTTGGCAGATTACTTAAGCTTTTGTGTAACAAATTTGACCAGGTGCTGGAATACTCTTTAAAAAAAAAAAAAAAAAAAAAACACGGTAAACCCGTATGGGTCATACAGCACCACTACTCTCTCTCTCTTTAACAATACATTTTTTGGACCACCTGAAGAATCTGCCCCAAAGAAATAGTCAAAGATTTACAAATTTTTGTAATGTAAAACAATTTACATATGACATCCGACAGTTTTAGGATTACGTTGCTCGATCAATTTTGATGCAGAACAAAGAAAATGGCATGTGAATAATTTTCATAACTATATCTAACTTGTATATGAGAAAGCACTAAACTGGTATGGGTCATACAGCACCTGGGCAATGGGAGGTAATCAGGTTTGATCCGAGGAAAGGAAGGGTAGCCCCAATTCACTGGATCAGAGAACCCTACAGGCATCAAGGCACTGGCCTTAAAGCATTCCCTGGAAAGAAAGTCTTCAGGTGATCCTATGTTATAAACACATCTAAGAGTTGGTGTGAGGAATTGGCAGAAAAGTAATGATCAGAACTATTACCTTAAGAGCACTTACAACTATCCTGGAAAGTAATACATACATTAAAAAAAAATTACCTTCATATGTGTAAAAATTTACTTTTCAATTCTGTTATATTATGCAGTACAGTAGTCGCCCCCATATCTGCAGGGTATGTGTTCCAAGACCTACAGCGGATGCCCGAAACCGCAGATAGTACTGAACCCTATATAGTATATGTCGTTTTTCGTTTATATACGTGCCTTTAAGTTTAATTGATAAATTATGCACAGTAAGTTGAGAATTGTCACTTTTTAACTGATAGGGAGCACTTCATGGCTTTTCTTAGGCTTTGAAGAACTGTCAGCATCACTACTTTTGCACTTTAGGGCCATTATTAAGCAAAACTAAGGGTTATTTTTGCTACGGTAAACCACGGGTAACTAAAACTGAAACCACGGATACAGGGGTTCTACTGTACTACTGTATATTAAAGAACAAGTGATAATCAGAGTTAATAGTCACATGAAGATAGCTGCCTCTTAACCTAAAATATTTATATATTTAATATCCACAATTCTTTAGCTGAATTAAAAAAATAATGTAGATTGTTATTGCTTGTCCACTCAAAACATACAGTACACAGTGACTTATTTCCTCACTCATCCTATTCCTTCCTTTAGATGCCTTCCATCAAAAACTTTTTCCATTCATCTTTCAGTAAAACTCTTACGCATATAGATTTGGTTTCAGCTGTACAAAAGCATTTTAAAAAATACAGAAAAACTAAAAGGGATTTCATCCTCAGCCTTCAAGCACATGTATGCTGCAGCCCTTGATAGTGATCTAGTCCACTCAACTTGGTAGCCTCAGATATATCTAACTTTACAATGCCTTATAATTAATGCAGATGCTTGCATGCAGGGTAATTAAAATTATTCATTTCTTGTTACATTGCCCAAGTTATAAACATGGTAGGTAGGAAAAATTTATCTTCATACAAATTTAAATGATTTTAATTCTGCCTATTTTTGGTGAAGCATGATTTGAAGGTTGTGTGTGTGTGTGTGTATTTTACAGTGTACATACATTCACATGTGCACACAATCTCGTTGACTGACCTTTAACCGGCTATGTTTGTTTTAATAAAGAGAAAACATTTTATCTTTGCTAAATAGCTTAAACTTAGCATTATATAAATTTACCTATGCAAGAGAACTTGACCATCGTAAACTCCAGCTCTGCTTTACACACCCTGACATGGCAGTAATATGTCAGTAATATATTCACAGAGAAGTGTTGAACTCATAAGGGCCACATAACACCTGGGGATGGGAGGTAATCAGGTTTGATCCATGGAAGGAGAGGTTAGTCCTAATTCTTGTATCAGAAGTCCTTCATCAACACTGAGCTTCCCCTTTTTTCAGGGGTGTGATGTATAGCTTAATTATTTTTCTCAACTATTCCCTAAAATGATGCTTTGGTGTCTTTAGAAGAGCAAAGTTCTTAAAGAAATAATAGTCATTGCAAAACTGCAACACTTTAATATCTATTATCTATCTGCGTTTGTAGAGAAAGGACAGACACCCTCTATTCTCAATCCCACCTCTTGACTTCAACCGACTGGTAGGGTAACACCCCTTAATAATGAATTTTGAATGCCCCCTTCCCCTCAGTAGTCCATTTCCACTGAAAACCTACCTATTCACCAACCCAATATATGCCACAACTTGAAAGACAATTGCATTCAGTAAAAGTGATATGTATTGTATTGATAGTGAAATACCTGACATTAGTCTGAAGGTCAGGCTATCATAACACATTAATGCAACATGCTACAAATAAAGCCCACAGCTTTTACCTATGTTCACTTTATGCACATGTGGAAAGTTCTTGACTGGTAAATAAGTGCAGATTCAAGAAGTATGATTATGCTCAATAATAACCCTCATGGAGACCAGAAACTTAGAAGATTAATTCATCTGTATATTTCAATCCCTTTCTGGGATCCATTCAGCAGAAGGGGATCAAAATATACAGATCAATTAATCTCCTGAGTTTCTCTCTCTCCAAGTACAATTATGTTAAAGCTAAATTATGTGTATGTTTACCTCTTTGTCATTTCAATACACAAACTGATATTTTGTGTATTCATATTATTCATACACGTTGGTCTCACAATTGTTTGGTAAAGAATGGTTAAGGAGTGTAGACGTAAAAAATATGTTTTAGGGTAGATGTGTTCATGTGTGGTCCATGTCAATTTGTTAGGTGGCAACTTTTTACACCATCAACCTCCATCCCAACCCAGTAACAATAACTTTTAACTCACCGTATGTCTGGGCACTTTATACCCTCACCATAACAGTAAGTGGCATGGGAATGGGGGTGGAGTGTACAGGTATTAGATGTGGTGTGCATGTGGTATGGGGGACATAGTACAGTGGTACCTCGGTTAACGATATTTTTTCGTTCCAGGATGCTGTTCAAGTGCCATTACCAAACGAATTTATCCCCATAAGGAATGATGTAAAATAGACTAGTCCTTTTAGACCCCCAAAAACACACTTACAAAAGCATTTAAAAAAATAAACTTACATAAAAGGGCGAGTTTGAGGACCATCGTTAACCGAGGTACGACTGTATATTGTAGGGGTGTAGCAGTGGAGGGATTGTGGGGGCACAGTACACTTTGGGGGACTGGTATAATCGTACAGTACATTGTGGGGGTGGAGTACAGTGTGAGGAATGAAGTACAGTGTGGGGTTGAATACAATGTTGTAATGAAGTACAGTAAGTGGATGGAATATGGCGTGAGGCTGAAATACAATGATGACTGGCGAAAAACAAACAGTGTTTCAGATATGATGGAAGAGTGTGAGGGAATGCAATAGTGGGAGGGAGGTAATGGAATAGAAGTAAGAAGAGCAAAGGGAAGAGAAGAGAGAGGGACTCTGAGCACTGCACATTGGTTTTTTTTAGATAGGGTATTAGAAAATATAGTAAACTAGAAAGGAAATATTAAAGCTTAAGTTCCAAGTTCAGAAAATTTTCTGGAATGCAACAACCTCATGAGGAACCTTCCAAATGTTATTTTATAATAACAAATTTAGAAAGACCCTAGTCCAAAATGATATATACATGGGCTCTGCAATATTATCTGTATACTGTAGTATAACAAGAGATAATTAAACGACAACTTATAGTAGAAAAAGCATGATACAATCCATATGTGCACTTAATTCATCTATATAAATATACATGATGGAGGAGGAATGTGTACCTGAAGCCTGGTGGGTCACTACCTCAAGTCAAAAGTTTCTTTCCTCCATATTATTAAATCCACAGTTGTTTGATATTTCAGTTGATATTTATATAAATATACATGATGGAGGAGGAATGTGTACCTGAAGCCTGGTGGGTCACTACCTCAAGTCAAAAGTTTCTTTCCTCCATATTATTAAATCCACAGTTGTTTGATATTTCAGTTGATATTTATAAAAATGGCTTCCTCCAAATTCATGGGGATACATTCCTATATGTCCTAGAAGATTCAGGAGCAGGGAATACCTATTTCAAAGTTTAAATACTACCCTGAATATATTAATATTGAGAGTCATGAAGGGTTCCCAGGAGAGAGATTTTTACATGGGAAATCCATCAAGCACATTTTTCAACAAAATTCAGTCCATAATTTTTACTTTAGAGTTGGGTGCCATTCTTAAAAGAAAATAGGAACCATACAAAAATGTATACAAGATCCAAAAGTAAAAAAATCCATGAATCTGGAAACAGCAAATATACGTATATAGGGAATACGTACTGTACATCTTGTTGGTTTGCCGAGCATCTGATAATTATTATTATTATTACTTGTGAATACAATAATTATTAAATATATATATATATACACTATACCTACACACAGTTTTAAAGCCTTGTTCTCTTTAGGAACTGGTCATTTGGGTAAGATGCTCAATGTAGAATCTTTCCCAGACCTGTCAAATACCTTCCACTCTTACCGACTAGAGTACAGCATATAAAGAACATACCTGACAATGATCAATAACCCTCATGGAGGCAAACTCGAAAGATTAATCGATCTGTATATTTTGACCCCCTTCTAGGATCCTCTTCAGATGAAGAGGACCCCAAAAGAGGGTCGAAATATACAGATCAATTAATCTTCTGATTTTATGTCTCCATATGGGTTATCATTGAGCACTGATGAGTGTTCATTACACTTTAATTATTCATACCATACAATACTTGAGTGAAACATCTGAACAACTGACACAGCTATCAAGAAAACATACTGCACATCAAGAGCAATAAGCTCATCAGGGTTATACAGCACTACACGTAAGAAGTGAAAAAAAATTGTAGAGGGTGAGGTGGAGGTGACAAAGAAAAAAGGAAAATATAAATATGTTGCAGAAACAGTAATCAGTGTAGAGGCTCTAGAGTGGAAAGACAGATAAAGAGAAAATGTAGATCAGGCAAGAGAAAATGAAGAATAAGCAAGGGAAAGTGAGAGAAAATGGTGATCAGATTGCACTGCAGAAAAAACATTAGCAATGAATTATCACTGAAATTCATCACTTGTACTATTTGTGTTTAGATACAAGGACATTAATAATTTTAATAAGCAAATGTGAGAGCTTGTGTTCTTTAGTACAAGGCTTGCCCAGGCCTCATTCACAAGTGTTATACATTCTGCCCAAAGCTGGAGTTCTCGTTTAAGCAGGTTCTCTGCCTAATTAGGATAGATTAGTTAAGCCAAGCTGCTACTTTAACTTTATTGTGAATCTGTTAGTGACTAAATCACCCTTAATGTTGTTATATCTTAACAATTACATAAGATTTTTTAAAAAAATAATGAAATTCATCCCACTTAACAAATATCCCTATTTAGCATGTGTATACAACCCCATACATGCATACATACATGCATATGCACATATGTATTAGACTAGAGAGGAAATCCCACAAGACAAAAACTAGAAAGAATGGTATTCTGTGTATATCAACTTCCAGAAGAAATCATGTGGAATTTCCTCTCTCACTGATCAATGTTCATTACACTTTATTGCACAAGCAAGTAATGGATCATTTAGACAAGTACTTCCAACAAGCCAGGCTCTTAGAGGCTACGTGGGCCTGCGAGCCACTAGCAGCAACAGCCTGGTTAACAAAGCAATCAACAAGAAAGCCTAGCCTCAAGCTGGGCTACGAGGGAAGAACCACCCTCGAAATTGGTCACTGGTGTGTCACAGGTAAGCTGCCTTACAATGCTCTGGGGTTGATGGCTGCTCCTCTGACCTACTATACCACCAACCCTTCACGTGAAGCTTAAGTCTAACCAGCAACTCTAAGTTTCCCGGTGCAACCAGTGCAGTCTTGTGTATTTTCATGGATTCGAAAAATGTGTCTTGAAATACTACAATACACAATTCCACATAATTGTCTTATTTAAAAAATAATAGCTGTCTCATAGCTGAGCAAGTAGATAATACTAAATAAAAGCTGGAAATCCACTGAAATTCTACACACAACACTAAGTGTCTTAGGAATATAACAAGTGATACTGTGGTTTCAGAAATTGGATTCTATAACAGATGAGATGGTCTTCAAAACATTTCCTTATAGAGTACACTACATGTACTATGATCATGTAACCATGAAGAATATAAGTCACAGTACCATGGCTGGAACAACTCACAACTAACCCACACTTCAGAGAGTAGACTCAAGATCAAGTTTTGGTCTCTAGACCATTATTGCACTCAAGATCAAGTTTTGGTCTCTATCATTATTAAGTCCAAGACCAACCAAGTCTTTTTTTTTTTTTTAATTTCTCTCTTAAATATGGGTTAGTCATGGATCGTGTAACCATTAACTTACTCAACAAAAGCATCTGTTCCTCAAGCATTACTTTTGTAGAGATGATACATTTAACAAAATTCCCAGAGTTACATACAAAAATACAATTTATTTTATAGTGATAAAATCAAGCTGATTTAAAAACCATATAATCACCTGCAAAAAAACTGCATGTTAAAATATCTGGCTTTGTTTTAGTGTAAACTTCCACAGTAAATAAATACCTGACTAATTGATAACTATTAACATGAGGTGCTACTCTTGTAAAGAACATGACTGCTACAATTCCACAATATTCTCTTACTGAACATGACTGCTACAATTCCACAATATTCTCTTACTGAACATGACTGCTACAATTCCACAATCACAGTACTGCACCTCAAATACCTGCTAAACTCCAAATGCAGCCTATATACAACATTCGTGGTTGAATCTCATAAGAAGTTCATGTAGAATTCAATAAAATGAAGTCAAAAGATGAAATTTTATATTCACAAAGTGAGCATATGCTGCATTTCAGCCTATTAATTACAGTTCCTAGCAACGATTAAAAAACTAGTAATAAAATCATTTAAAACTAAAGATGAATTCTCACATAAAATACTGGCATTGAAAATACAACCCATATGATAGTAACTAAAATATAAAATTGACTAAATTACTAAAACCCTAAACTTGAAAGGTCTCAAATATTAATCAAAGATGTCTGAGCACTTTAAGGGAAAAAAATGCTAGTAGTGACTATCTATATTCATAACACTATGGAGATTTTTCTCTATTCAACATTACCATATACAGGTACATTAATCTTTCTTCTTGTTGTCTGTGCTTCCATATTTTGATCCTTTGTCAATTTTTGTCAGTCCAATCATCTTGTACAACCCCAGGTAGGCTGAAAGAGAAGAATATAAATTAGTAAGTTCCAGAATGCTGCTCAAGTGCCATTACTGAACGAATTTACTTCCTTAAGAAATAATGTCACGTAGGTTAGTCTATTTCAGACCCCCAAAAATACACTTGCAACAGCACTTACGAAAATACACTTACATAAATGTTCGAGTTTGGAGATACACGAAAACCGAGGGACCACTGTACATAAAAATAATCATCTCAAAATTTTTAAAAATTACTGAATTTTAAACGAAAAACTTTTGTTTTTCTTTTTAGGTCACCCTGCCTCGGTGAGATACAGCCAGTTTGTTGAAAAAAAAAATTAGTCTCTGTCTAATGGTTTCAGGACTTACCATCACTGCATCTAGGTCTCAGACCAGATGCAGTACATATATATGTAGTACATATATTAAAATCCTCAATCAATTTTTTTGTGCATCTTCCACTCTTATAACATTCAAGTTACAAGCAGCTATATTCAGTAGTTATATTATGCCACTTTTACACATTTTTGGTCACCATCCTATTTCCTATAAATATTTACCCGGAGAAAATGTGATGGATCTAAAATTTCATTAGCCGTCCATCAATCTCTTAAAATAAAGTGATCTGAAATACACCTCCATCCATGGTACTCACTGGATGGTTATATATATATATTCTGCTTGGAATAATATACAACAGTTTTGGACTAGGCCTCCTAAACAGGAAGAGAAAATAGCACAGGAACGAGAGCAAGAAATGCTTTTATATGAGTGAGAAAAAGAAGCCAGTTAAAATGTTGTGTACTCTTGGCAGGGTTATTTATCTTTACTTTCATTATCAGTAACATGTAAGATGACAGGTAATCCTTACAAACTTCTTAATATTCTTACCTTTATATTCCTGTAAAGGAAAATGTATACTCAGTATACATTCTTGTTCATTTCCTACTCTCATACCTGTATTATTTTTGTTCCAGTTTAAAAGGCCCAGTCCGAGATTGGGCAATGGGGTAAAAAGTATCCTAGAATTGTTAATACATGAACTCATTAATTAATTAAGTCGTAATAAGTGACTTAATGGAGGCATATCCCAGGTCAGTGTATTTTAAGAGATTAATGGATATGCTATTGAAATCAAATTAAGTTGTAATTAACAACTGACAATGAATAAACAGAAGGGTGGACGAGAGGCTCGAACCGCATCAGACTGTCAATTTACAGATGGCAGTTCAAGCCCCCATCCACCCTTTTGTTTATTCATGCTAATGAAAGTTTAGACACTCCACACAAGACATAATAGGACAGAAAAACATAGATCCCAATACCTTTGAATTAACAAGTTAAGAGCTGCTATCTTACCTCAGCTCATTTCAAAGCCTAGGTAAATCTAAAGTATACTATTACCCCATAATAGCTAGCTAACATTAGGTTACCTATTGACTGCTAGGTGAACACAAGCAGCAAATGAAAGGAAACATGCCCAACTTCTCCACCTACCCCAGAATTGCTCCCATATCTCTCAGTTGTGAGCTGAAGGTGCTACCACTGAGTTATGAACCACAATTACAAGTCACAAACAAGCTACTGTGCTGAGGTAACAAATGCACCTACTGTGCAGAGGTAATAAATTAGATACTTACCAAATATGACAATTCCAACAGCAAATGAAATGGAGAGCAGAGAGCCACTGGTTATGAGGTTGTAATAGAAGCGAAGGATTTGCGAGAGGACAAATAAGGCCCATCCTATCATGTTGAGAAGTGAATAGGTTCTCCTGGGCATTGTATGACTGGGATAATCAGGAAGGTCGTTCTCCTTAGTGAAACTCCCTGTATTAAGGTAGCTGTCTAGTAACTGGTCCTGTAAATAAAATATTTCATTCAGTAAATTCTTTTGACAATATTGGACAAGTTTATCATGCATTTTCTTCAAAACTTCAGAGATGAATAAAACTTATTTCTAAACTGAAAACTGTTCTTGGCTTGGTATGCAGCTACTAAAAACAACGTTAAAAGTGCATTACAACCAGAGGTTATTATAACCACTTGTTGAAATATTGTGAAAAGAACTGTACGTATAATATTAGCTTCACGATAATGGCACAAAACAGCATTTACAAATTTGACTGATTTTGAAGGTTCTCCCTACCCTCGAAGCCTGTGCTGACACCAGTCTTGCTTGTATACAGTACAGTGCAGTAAACTCATAATATAAATCTAACTTCAGATTTTTTTTTTCAACACGCCAGCCGTTTCCAAAAAAAGAAACACTTTCACCATCATTCAACACTTTCACCATGGTGAAACTTCAGAAATATACAACAAAATCTGCTGGATCAACTGATTCAGAAACACTGTTATGAACAAAGTCCAATGATTAAAGAATTCTTATTTTTTTAACTCAACAGCTGTCTACCACCAAGGCAGGGTAACCCAAAGAAGAAAACACATTAACCATCATTCAATCACCATCTTTCCAGAAGTATGCTGATTTTTTTTTTTTCAACAAGTCGGCCGTCTTCCACCGAGGCAGGGTGACCCAAAAAGAAAGAAAATCCCCAAAAAGAAAATACTTTCATCATCATTCAACACTTTCACCACACTCATACATAATCACTGTCTTTGCAGAGGAGCTCAAATACGACAACTGAGAATAGTCCCTCCTAGCTGTCACTATCTCAGACCCCTCCTTTAAAGTGCAGGCATTGTACTTCCCATTTCCAGGACTCAAGTCCAACTAAATCAATTAACTGGTTTCCCTGAATCCCTTCACAAAATGTTACCCTGCTCACACTCCAACAGATCGTCATGTCCCAAAACCATTCGTCTCCATTCACTCCTATCTAACACGCTCACACATGCTTGCTGGAAGTCCAAGCCCTCGCCCCAAAACCTCCTTTACCCCTTCCTCCAACCTTTCTAGGACGACCCCTACCCGCCTTCCTTCCCCTACAGATTTCTACGCTCTCCAAGTCATTCTACTTTGATCCATTCTCTCTAAATGACCAAACCACCTCAACAACCCCTCTTCAGCCCTCTGACAAATACTTTTAGTAACTCACACCTTCTCCTAATTTCCACATTCCAAATTTTCTGCATAATATTTACACCACATTGCCCTTAGACAGGACATCTCCACTGCCTCCAGCCTCCTCCTCGCTGCAGCATTTGCAACCCATGCTTCACACCCATATAAGAGTGTTGGTACCACTATACTTTCGTACATTCCCTTCTTTGCCTCCATGGATAACGTTTTTGTCTCCACAGATACCTCAATGCACCACTCACCTTTTTCCTTCATCAATTCTATGGTTAACCTCATCCTTCATAAACCCATCTGCTGACACATCAACTCCCAAATATCTGAAAACATTTACTTCTTCCATAATCCCTCTCTCCAATGTGATATCCAATTTTTCTTTATTTAAATCGTTTGATACCCTCATCACCTTACTCTTATCTATGTTCACTTTTAACTTTCTACCTTTACACACTCTCCCAAACTCGTCCACTAACCTTTGCAACTTTTCTTTAGAATCTCCCATAAGCACAGTATCATCAGCAAAAAGTAACTGTGTCAACTCCCATTTTGCATTTAATTCTCCATAATTTAATCCCACCCCTCTCCCCAACACCCTAGCATTTACTTCTTTTACAACCCCATCTATAAATATATTAAACAACCATGGTGACATTACACATCCCTGTCTAAGACCTACTTTTACCGGGAAGTAATCTCCCTCTCTCCTACACACCCTAACCTGAGCCTCACTATCCTCATAAAAACTCTTTACAGCCTTCAGTAACTTACTACCTATTCCATACACTTGCCACATTGCTCCCCTATCCACTATCATATGCCTTTTCTAAATCCATAAATGCAATAAAAACTTCTCTACCTTTACCTAAATACTGTTCACATATATGCTTCACTGTAAACACTTGATCTACACATCCCCTACCCACTCTAAAGCCTCCTTGCTCATCTGCAATCCTACTCTCTGTCTTACCTCTAATTCTTTCAATAATAACCCTGCCATACACTTTACCTGGTATACTCAGTAAACTTCTTCTTCTTCTTTCAACACGTCGGCCGTTTCCCACCGAAGCGGGGTGGCCCAAAATGAAAAACGAAAGTTTTCCCTTTTACATTTAGTAATATATACAGGAGAAGGGGTTACTAGCCCCTTGCTCCCGGCATTTTAGTCGCCTCTTACGACACGCATGGCTTACGGAGGAAGAATTCTGTTCCACTTCCCCATGGAGAACTCAGTAAACTTATTCCCCTATAATTTTTACACTCTTTTATCCCCCTTCCCTTTATATAAAGGAACTATACATGCTCTCTGCCAATCCCTAGGTACCTTCCCCTCTTTCATACATTTATTAAACAAAAATACCAACCACTCCAGCACTATATCCCCCCCTGCTTTAAACATTTCTGTCATGATCCCGTCAGTTCCAGCTGCTTTACCCCCTTTCATTCTACGTAATGCCTCACACACCTCCCCCACACTCACATCCTGCTCTTCTTCACTCCTAAACGATGTTGTACCTCCCTGGCCAGTACATGAAATTACCACCTCCCTTTTTTCATCGACATTTAAAAGTTCCTCAAAATATTCCCGCCATCTACCCAATACCTCCAGCTCCCCATCTACTAACTCCCCTACTCTGTTTTTAACTGACAAATCCATTTGTTCCCTAGGCTTTCTTACTTTGTTTATCTCACTCCAACATTTTTTTCTTGTTTTCAGCAAAATTTCTTGCCAGAGCCTCTCCCATTCTTTCATCCGCTCTTCTTTTGCACTCTCTCACCACTCTCTTCACCTATCTTTTACTCTCCATATACTCTGCTCTTCTATTAACACTTCTGTTTTGTAAAAACCTCTCATAAGCTACCTTTTTCTCTTTTATCACACCCTTTACTTCTTCATTCCACCACTCACTCCTCTTTCCTCCTGCACCCACCCTCCTATAGCCACAAACTTCTGCCCCACATTCTAATACTGCATTTTTAAAACTATCACAACTCTCTTCAACCCCCCCACTACTCATACTTGCACTATCCCACCTTTCTGCCAATAGTTGCTTATATCTCACCCTAACTTCCTCCTCCCTTAGTTTATACACTTTTACCTCTCTCTTACTTGCTGTTGCCATTTTCTTTTTGTCCCATCTACCTTTTACTCTAACTGTAGCTACAACCAAATAATGATCTGATATATCTGTTGCCCCTCTATAAACATGTACATCCTGAAGCCTACCCATCAACCTTTTATCCACCAATACATAATCCAACAAACTACTTTCCTTACGTGCTATATCATACCTTGTATATTTATTTATCCTCTTTTTCATAAAATATGTATTACTTATTACCAAACCTCTTTCTACACATAGCTCAATTAATGGTTCCCCATTTACATTTACCCCTGGCACCCCAAATTTACCTACTACTCCCTCCACAACATTTTTACCCACTTTAGAATTAAGATCAAAACTCCCCACACACTCACTCAACATTTGCCAAAATCTCTCTCTCTCCTCTACACTTCTCTCTTCTCCAGGTGCATAAACACTTACTATAACCCACTTTTCACATCCAACCTTTATTTTACTCCACATAATCCTTGAATTTATACATTTATATTCCTTCTTTACCTGCCATAACTGATTATTCAACATTATTGCCACTCCTTCTTTAGCTCTAACTCTATTTGAAACCCCTGACTTAATCTCATTTATTTCTTCCCACTGAAACTCTCCTACCCCCTTCAGCTTTGTCTCACTTAAAGCCAGGACATCCAGCTTCTTTTCATTCATAACATCTACAATCATCTCTTTCTTATCATTCGCACAACATCCACGCACATTCAAACATCCCACTTTGTCGGTTTTCTTCTTTTTCTTTTTAGTAAGCTATACAGGAAAAGGGGTTACTAGCCCATTGAAGTATGCTGATATCCCAGTCAAATTACCCTCCGGCAAAACAATCTTTCCTCTATCAAACCACAATTGTTATTGTTGGCCATTTGCTCCTCCCAAACAGACAAAAAGGCACCATACCATGACTGGGACAATACATAGAGAAGCTTATGACAATGTTTTGGTCAACTTGGGCCATTTACATAGTCACACTAACACAAAAGAGTGAGGGAGCCAGTACATATAGACGAGATGGACAGGGACGGTACCAAGAGAGGAAAGAAAAGATGTAGTGGTAGTAGTAGAACTGATAGTAGAAAGTAGAGAGAGTAGTTTTATGGGACGAGATAGCAAGGGGAGTGAAGGGTAAAGGGAAGCAAAAGTAAAGGTAGTTGCAATAGTAGTAATGTATCAAAATACAAAAAAATGGGAATAAATTCAAGAAGATTAATACCTTTGACCTATATAAATCATGGAGGTATTTAGAGGCCCCGTCGTCGTCGTCGGGAACTTTGTCCAGAGGGATGCGTCGTACATATATCTCACTCACCACCTTCCTTCCACGCAGCATGTTTTGCAATGTTGGCTCTTCACCCTCTTTGCTGTACAGTATATAAAAGATTATAGCTTACAAATTAATTAATAAAAACATACCTACATACTGCATTTGTAAGCTACTCAAGGTAATAGCTGCAACACACATACATACTGCATTTGTAAGCTACTCAAGGTAATAGCTGCAACATACCTACATATTGCATTTGTAAGCTACTCAAGGTAACAGCTTCAACACATCTCATCGACTCTTCACCTCACCATGCTCTCTAAACATAGGCTCATCATCACCCCCCAGATGTGTGCATCACAAATGACCTTCCAAACTGCAACATCCCAACACAGTGCCACACTCAAGTGTAGGCCCTGTACTTCCTACCTCCAGGACTCAAGTGTAGTTAACAGGTTTCGGGTGATATTTCTTAATATTGTTCTAAAAGGCTTAATATTAACATTCATAAAAAAGAAAAAGCACATTTCTAAAGAACTACTATAGTTACTTTTTAATTTAGAAATCACGAGCTAAGCAAAAAGTCAATAGCCACAAAGAAAATATGGTAGACCGTCATTTAATACGATAGTTACGTTCCCAAAAACGCCGTGTTAAGTAAAATCGTGTTAGATGAACTGAAAAACTTACGGGAAAAATAGGGTTACGTTCTTGGGCGCCCCCAAAAAGCCAAACTCTTTTTTTTTTTTTTTAGACCAACAGATCTTACAAAAATAAAAGTGAATATGTAATTGTAGTTCATTATCGTGATGTATTATGTTGTTTTTACTGCTTAAGACTACAAATGTAACAGAAATAGTATTTCTTACCTTAAATTGTGGGTGCTGGTGTTTGTGAATGATTGTGAAGAGAGTGGAGAGTTATGCTGTGGCCCTACTGGGCTGAGGTGGATGGTAGAAGTTCTGGTACTGAAGTCGATGGTTGTACTGAGTGTCTAACTTTAAGTCATTCAGTAAGTCAGTCAAGTCATTCAGTAAGTCAGTCAAGCCATTCAGTAAGTCAGTCAAGTCATTCAATAAGTCAGTCAAGCCATTCAGTAAGTCAGTCAAGTAATTCAGTCAAGCCATTCAGTAAGTCAGTCAAGTCATTCAGTAAGTCAGTCAAGCCATTCAGTAAGTCAGTCAAGTCATTCAGTCAAGTCATTGAGTAAGTCAGTCAAGTCATTGAGTAAGTCAGTCAAGTCATTGAGTAAGTCAGTCAAGTCATTGAGTAAGTCAGGCAAGTCATTCAGTAAGTCAGGCAAGTCATTCAGTAAGTCAGGCAAGTCATTCAGTAAGTCAGGCAAGTCATTCAGTAAGTCAGGCAAGTCATTGAGTAAGTCAGTCAAGTCATTGAGTAAGTCAGTCAAGCCATTCAGTAAGTCAGTCAAGTCATTCAGTAAGTCAGTCAAGCCATTCAGTAAGTCAGTCAAGTCATTGAGTAAGTCAGTCAAGTCATTGAGTAAGTCAGTCAAGTCATTGAGTAAGTCAGTCAAGTCATTGAGTAAGTCAGTCAAGTCATTCAGTAAGTCATTAAGTCAGTCAAGTCATCGAGTAAGTCAGTCAAGTCATTGAGTAAGTCAGTCAAGTCACTGATTAAGTCAGTCAAGTCATTGAGTAAGTCAGTCAAGTCATTGAGTAAGTCAGTCAAGCCATTCAGTAAGTCAGTCAAGTCATTCAGTAAGTCAGTCAAGCCATTCAGTAAGTCAGTCAAGTCATTGAGTAAGTCAGTCAAGTCATTGAGTAAGTCAGTCAAGTCATTGAGTAAGTCAGTCAAGTCATTCAGTAAGTCTGTCAAGTCATTCAGTAAGTCATTAAGTCAGTCAAGTCATCGAGTAAGTCAGTCAAGTCATTGAGTAAGTCAGTCAAGTCACTGATTAAGTCAGTCAAGTCATTGAGTAAGTCAGTCAAGTCATTCAATAAGTCAGTCACTTGCAGGAACATTTGTATGCTTACTGGGTGCCATGATTGTTTGGCAGATTTATCAAAATGCAATGAAAATGAGAAAATGTATGTAAATAAACACAGCGATTCCCGATTGTCGTCCTCACATAACCAAAACTGAAGGCTGGGAGGGTGGTGTGGGTGGGTGAGGGTGGTGGGGGATAGCATTAGGTCTCCCCCACTGACTCAATGGTGTAACCCACCGCGGGTGAAAGCGCGCTCAAAATTTTTTCCCCTCCCGCGAACCGTGCAAAGTTAATTTTACGTAGTGTTAGATAAAAATGTGCCGCAATTCTTCAATCGTGCAATACCCAAATCGTGCCACATAAACTCGTGTTAAATGATGGTCTACTGTATACGTGAATAAACGAACCTATCTACAAAATATCTATCAGTAAAAACACCGTACAGGTGCTCCTTGACTTACAATATTTTGACTTTACGATTGTGGAAAAGCAATTATGTATACTTTGGAGATGAAACTTAAGATAATTACCCAGCATGAAGGTGGCAAGTCCGTAACTTGTATTTATTTACTTTTCAATACTGGTATTTACAGTAATTATTTACTTATTCAGTTACAGTAGTTACTTATTTATTTAGCACATTGTATTCATATTCGACAACACTTCAGCCATCTCCCACTGAGGCAGGGTGACCCAAAAAAATAAGAAACACATTCACCATCATTTACACATGATCACTGTCTTTGCAGAGGTGCCCAGATATGACAGTTTAGATGTCACTCCTAACAGGCAATATCCCAAACCCCTCCTTTAAAGTGCATTGTACTTCCCACCTCCAGGGCTCAAGTCCAGCTAACTAATTTCCCTGAATCCCTTCACAAAATATTACCCTGCTCACACTCCAACAGCTCGTCAGGTCTCAAAAACCATTCGTCTCCATTCACTCCCATCTAACATGCTCATGATGGGTTTATTGGAACCTAACCTCATCTAAAGTTGAGGACCACCTGCATAATCAAATCATGTATATTACACACTAATTCCTGCATTCAACGGTAACTGAACCAGTACTTTTTCCAACCCTCCTCACTAAGCACAGCATTACCATTAGTCCTGCTCTAGCAACTAAAAAGTTACGTTACATTAACGGAACTGAATGTTGTTGTTGACAATACGTACGGTGTACTCTACACTCATGATATATAATGACTGAGATAAGCATATGGATATTAACCCCCCTTAAGTGTCCAGACCCCCCGATTTGAAAAGTGTCCACAGTGTCCAAGAAATTTAAAAAAAAAAAAAAAAAAAAAAAATTCTTTTGAAACAATAGAGAATCTTTTTCTGAAGGCAATAAAACAAAAGTACAAAATTTGATGGAAAACTTACAAAATTATGCATTTGCAAATTTTTAGGCCAATTACATTTTCCCGTCTACCAAATTCTTAGCTATTTCACTAGTATGTCTTCCATTCTATCGACTGAACACAAAAAACACCCAATCAACAATTTCAACTACCTAATAAAGTGATCAGAAATTGGTAATTTGGCCAATTTCACACAAATTGCAAAATATGCCAATTTCAAAATAAGGTCCAGAATAAACAATGTAGGCATTCCTGGCACTAAAAATAACATTTCCTCTGTTCATTAGTTATGTTCCCAGGCTTTACATATGAATTCCATTTTGAACTTTTATTCACACAAAAAATAAAAGATTTACTGTTAGGCAATATTGTAATACAGTAATAGTATATATTCTTTCTTCTTCTTTCAACACGTCGGCCGTCTCCCACCGAGGCAGGATGGCCCAAAAGGAAAAACGAAAGTTTCTCCTTTTACATTTAGTAATATATACAGGAGAAGGGGTTACTAGCCCCTTGCTCCCGGCATTTTAGTCGCCTCTTACGACACGCATGGCTTACGGAGGAAGAATTCTGTTCCACTTCCCCATGGAGAAATAGTATATATAATGTCAGCATATTCGTGAATGCATATCAGACCCACCAGTTGGATGTGTACTGGACAAGTGATGTGACTGGCTGACTTCTGGAATATTTTTAAAAATCTAATATTTCTGCAACTTTGACCTCAATCACAAGCTACTTACAGTCCTGAAACCAATCAAAATCATCTCTATTTTTGTAATATATCTTCCATTCTATCAAAAGATACCAAGAAACTGAGAATACAACCATAAAAACCACCGAAAATACACCTCAGTCGCTAGTTTAAACCAAAAACACTGTTGCAGTTTTTTTCCATTATGAACTGTGTGGGGCAGGATTTTTTATGTGGTGCACACTTACTGCACTGACCCATTCTCTCATATCTAGACCCAAATTTACTGCTCACAACTTATCTGAGTGAGCTGAGCTCATCACATAGTTTTACAGCATGGATAGACCTCAAACCCATAAAATTACAGCATAGACACTTAAGGCATTAAGTCTAGCTTGTTGACAAGTAAATACCCATTTGTAGTCACTGGTTAGTAGTTGTAGAGAAGAGCTATGCTTGTGGTGTCCCATCCTCAGTAATTATTTAATCATATTAATTTTTAAAATTTCCTATGATTTAATTTCTCATGTATGGTGAGTGATTCGTAAAACTCCAGGCCAGTGCATAAGTTACTGTGCCAGTAACTTATGCACTGGCCTGGAGTTTTACCACTCACTTACCATGGGTTTAAGCCCCACCCATTCCATGGTTTATTCCTCATCAAATTTTAATACATCTGACAGTTCCTTGCAAAAGATAACTGTAAAGTATCCATGGAATACACTCTTGCTTACATAGCAGTCACTGTACCAGGTACTGCACCACTGTGTTATACCAGGTGGGCAAGCTAGTATAAAGACAGGTGTTCCCTCTCGATACAGGCAACCTTAACTCTTCTTTTATTATGTCACCATCTTCTCTGACTGAGTGCTTCCTAACTCAAACTGGATAAAGACAGGAGTGTGAATGGTAGAGAAAATTCAATTCTAAACTTACGTGTTAAACCCAACAGTCACATCGTAAATGACAGGGAAATTTCCCTTGAGCGACTGTACACACTGTATAAACCCTCGAGTGCGAGGGATCAGATGTCGTTTCAACTCTGGTAGACCTCTCTTCCGGGCAAACTCCATACTTGCTACATGCTTTGCTGGCGTAAACCTCGTCCCCTCGGCAAACAGCAGCATCTGGATTAAAAATTAACATCAGAAAGAGGAAGCATACACCTGCCCTTTCCCACCAAGACACCATGACCCAAAAAAAGAAATGCAAGTTTTTTCTTTTTACATTTAGTAATAACATTATAAATAATGAAACTAGGTACGGGTTAATTACTTATCACATTAGCACAGATGGTGTTTTATTTCCTAAACTAGTACAAAAACATTTATGAAATACAGTGGTACCTCGAGTTTCGGCCATATGTAATTCGTTCCAGAAGGCTGTTCAAGTGCCATTACCGAACAAATTTGTTCCCATAAGGAATAATTTAAATTAGATTAGTCCGTTTCAGACCCCAAAAATACACTTACAAAAGCACTTACAATAATACACTTACATAATTGTTTGCGTTGGGAGCTGTTCGAAACTCGAGGTACCACTGTACAGTAAACTTTCTTTCAAAGCTCCTCTTTAAAGTGTGGTGGTTTGTAAATGTGAATAAAAAAGTTCTTTCAGAATTTATTAACACATACTATGGAATTTCCATATACAAATCAATTTTGTATTTTGTTTTACCACAATTACCAAAAAAACACACTGTATAGAAGAAGTTTACAAGTGAGCTGACTGTAATCATTAATAAACCCTTACACCTTCTCCATACGTACAAGTAATAATCAGCCCTCATGTTAGTGTAAATAGTATACTAAGTGCTACAATACTGGGAAGAGGTACAGAACTGAAAGATGCTGGATCTGATACAGTGGAAGTTGTCACAGTCATTCTTTGCTGGTGACACAGTTCTTATGTAAAAAATAAAATTAAAAGTCAATGTAAGATGATTAGAATAACAAAATGTCTAGGCAATGACAGACTGAATATCAGATTGAAGGGAGGGAGCATGGAGGAAGTGGATGTATTAAGAAATCTGGAAATGGACATGTCAATAGACGGGTCTATGGAAGACAAGGTGAACCACAGAATACGAGGGGAAAAAGATGAGTGGTGTGTTGAGGCATCTATTAAAATAAAATTTATTTATGAAGGCAAAAAATGGAATGTACCAGAGTATAGTGGCACATACACTTTTATATAGGTGTGAGGTATGGGTTTTGAATGCTGCTGTGAGACAGCTCGACAGCAGAGATGCAAGGTTTGAGAAGAATGTGTGGTGTGAATATCAACGGTAACAGCAGAAATTAAGAGATGTGGCATCACCAAGGGTATAATTCCGAGGGCTGAGCAGGGGTTGTTGAGATGGTTTGAGCATGTAGAGAGGATCTTGAATGAGACACTTGTGCAACATTTGGGTATCTTTATTGTGGAAATGTTTCACCAGCCAGTGGCTTTATCAGACCAATGCAAAGAAGAACAGTAGTTTGAAGTAATCAGTCCCTCCTCCTCATCTTCCATCATTCTTCTCTGCACTGGACTGAGGTAATCGGTCCCTCCTCCTCATCTTCCATCATTCTTCTCTACACTGGACTGAGGTAATCAGTCCCTCCTCCTCATCTTCCATCATTCTTCTCTACACTGGACTGAGGTAATCAGTCCCTCCTCCTCATCTTCCATCATTCTTCTTTGCACTGGACTGAGGTAATCAGTCCCTCCTCCTCATCTTCCACCATTCTTCTCTACACTGGACTGAGGTAATCAGTCCCTCCTCCTCATCTTCCATCATTCTTCTCTACACTGGACTGAGGTAATCAGTCCGTCCTCCTCATCTTCCACCATTCTTCTCTACACTGGACTGAGGTAATCAGTCCCTCCTCCTCATCTTCCACCAGACTTCTCTGCACTGGACTGAGATAATCAGTCCCTCCTCCTCATCTTCCATCATTCTTCTCTGCACTGGACTGAGGTAATCAGTCCCTCCTCCTCATCTTCCACCATTCTTCTCTACACTGGACTGAGGTAATCAGTCCCTCCTCATCTTCCACCAGACTTCTCTACACTGGACTGAGGTAATCAGTCCGTCCTCCTCATCTTCCATCATTCTTCTCTGCACTGGACTGAAGTAATCAGTCCCTCCTCCTCATCTTCCACCAGTCTTCTACACTGGACTGAGTAATCAGTCCCTCCTCATCTTCCACCAGTCTTCTCTACACTGGACTGAGGTAATCAGTCCCTCCTCCTCATCTTCCACCAGACTTCTCTGCACTGGACTGAGATAATCAGTCCCTCCTCCTCATCTTCCATCATTCTTCTCTGCACTGGACTGAGGTAATCAGTCCCTCCTCCTCATCTTCCACCATTCTTCTATGCACTGGACTGAGGTAATCAGTCCCTCCTCCTCATCTTCCACCAGACTTCTCTGCAATGGACTGAGATAATCAGTCCCTCCTCCTCATCTTCCATCATTCTTCTCTACACTGGACTGAGGTAATTGGTCCCTCCTCCTCATCTTCCACCATTCTTCTCTACACTGGACTGAGGTAATCAGTCCCTCCTCCTCATCTTCCACCAGTCTTCTCTACACTGGACTGAGGTAATCAGTCCCTCCTCCTCATCTTCCACCATTCTTCTCTACACTGGACTGAGGTAATCAGTCCCTCCTCCTCATCTTCCACCAGTCTTCTCTACACTGGACTGAGGTAATCAGTCCCTCCTCCTCATCTTCCACCAGTCTTCTCTACACTGGACTGAGGTAATCAGTCCCTCCTCATCTTCCACCATTCTTCTCTACACTGGACTGAGGTAATCAGTCCCTCCTCCTCATCTTTCACCAGTCTTCTCTACACTGGACTGAGGTAATCAGTCCCTCCTCATCTTCCACCATTCTTTTCTACACTGGACTGAGGTAATCAGTCCCTCCTCCTCATCTTCCATCATTCTTCTCTACACTGGACTGAGGTAATCAGTCCCTCCTCCTCATCTTCCACCAGTCTTCTCTGCACTGGACTGAAGAAGTTAGTGGCTAGTGAAATGTTTCCACAATAAAGCTATCCAAATGCTGCACAAGTCTCTCATTCATCAACCTGTCAGTTTTCTCAACTATTTAAATAATATACAGAGTATGGATGATGAAGAGCCTATATATAAATCTGAGGTAGAAAGTAAGAGGGGCAGAAGTCATCTCAGGAATGGCTGAAGTTTAAGGGACTTGAGTATCCAGCAGGCTTGTGAGTGTGTATTAGATAGGAGTGAATGGAGACAAGATGTTTTTAATGGAGGTGCTGTTGGGGTGCTAGCATGGTAACTTCTATAGGGATTCAAGGAGAGTGAGTCCTGGAGGTGAAAGGAGCAGTAACTACACTTTGAAGGAGTGGGGACATTGCAGTCAGACGGTAATCTGGATTGTGATGTAGACACCGAGTTGGTAAATGCATTTTCTTTGGGCCAATCTGCTTTGGCAGGAGGAGGCCACCTAGGTGAAAAAACTGATGATTATAACAATTATAATTACAATGGTAATTATAAAGATAATTAAAATAAAAGATTAAAATAATAATGATAAAAACCATACTTACCCAGACAGGATAAGGGTAGTCAAAAAATTCCTTTATTTGTGATTGCATTATTGTTTTATCCTCCTGCCAATTGCGGTTAAGGAATATCGTATCGGAGAAACGCCAAGCCCATCCTATTGTAGGTACGTACTGCATCATCTTCTTTACGAACACCTTAGCGGACTGTAGAAGAATTGTCACTATTAATTACAATTTGTATTAGTATAGATCTATAGCAAGAACAATTCACCGAGTTAGCATTATAGGAATATACAGGGGGTGGGGATATCCCCCCTGGCTCGAGGATGCACTTTTACGAACGAGGTCCAAAAGATGCAATGTGTTATCGAGAAAATATTTATTTCATAAATGTCGGTCATGGAAACACATGACACACTTACCCACTATGGTACAGTTTTCTAAAGGATAATAGGTTGTTACAAACATCTCTCTCATAAGTTGAAGCATTGAGAAAGCAACTTACTTGTAAGTCAGGACCCTTTTACAATGATACCACCATCATTCACATGTCTGTTCCCGATGACATGAAGAGAGCGCAGGGCGGACAAAGAAAAACGGCAAAAAAGGAAAAGAAGCGCAGAAAAGAATAAAATTTCACTGAGGGATAAGCAGCTCTGCTTAAACAATTGAATTAAAAACATTAAGAATCAAACTAATACATTACCTCTTTCATTGCTCGGTGATGAGAATGTCAGACTATGTGTAAGTTACTATCGTTGTGGGAGGGAGGAGACAGTTAATGGAGTGAGTCCCCTGGGTCCACTGGTAGTGGAAACAGGTAGACTTGTCACTCCACAAAAGGTCCATGAGCTGAGTGACTGAGGAGAAATAGCGTGGAAACCCTTCAGTTGAGCCGTGCTTCTCTCGCTCTGGTGATCCTTACTGTAATAAAGTGGTGACCCCACGGCTGAACACTAGTACAGAGCTGTAATTTGGAATATTGTCCTGTAAATGATAATGTACAGGTGCTCCTCGACCTACGATGGAGTTATGTTCCGATGAACCCATCGTAAGTTGAAAATATCCTAAGTTGAATACGAACATATGATATGATAAATAATAAATAACTGCTGTAACTGAATAAGTAAATGAACAAATAATTACTGTAACCAAATACCAGTATTGAAAAGTAAATAAATGAATACAAGTTTATCTTATCAATAAATGTACAGTACTGAACGTGCATCACTACTGCACCATTGTAGTCAGAATATCGTAAAGTGAGGAGCATCTGTATTATTGTTCTTTATCAAGAATGATGCATGCTACAAGCCAAGGAATTCTTATGACTTGATCAAACTTCAAAAGGTCACTTAGGCTAACTTTTGCCATGGAAACTTTCACCAATATATTTCTTTGTGATTAAATTGTGTTCTAGTACAGTTTAAAAATTTATAACTTATCACTTCACCTGAAATGACCAAATACTGTATGAAGAATGAGTCAGCCTTCAACATGCACTTCAACTTCATAGATTTTTGGTGGCCACAATGGACACGTAGGGAAGCATGACAACCGCATGGGTTACTCTCTTATTGACGGCGGGTGGAAGCAGGTCAGACTAACAATCATACTCAAGTATTTTCCTTAAAAGTGTATATAGTATTAATTAGAACTTGATGAGAGTGAAAGGTTAGACAGATGCATGTTATTTATTAACTTGGGCCTGGGGCAGTGCCATCCGTTGCGGGCAGAATAATCTGCATGGTACCTGCTTTTATCTATTCTGTAAATAGCTTTCAGGTCGACTCCAAGAGTAGTTTGTTGTCTTATTGAAGCTTCCAAATCCTGATATTACTTGTTTATGTTGATGCATACCTTCTATGTTCTCTAAATTTACATAAATTCACTAGAATAAAAAAAACTTGTTTTTTTATGATCATATGCTTAACAATTCGCAAACGGGCAAAATTATTTCCAAACATTCTCTCTCAGTCCACAGCAGAATTTGAACCTGCACACTTTGCATCAAAATACACAGTACTTTATCCACACAGTCTCTGGGATCTGGCTATGTGGATAAAGTACTGTGGACTTCAATGCAGAGTGTGCAGGGTCGAATCCTGCTGTGGACTGAGAGAGATATACATTTGGAATATTTGTCTGGAACTGTCAGGCTACATCACTAAAAAACATTTGCATTATCCCTTTCAGCAGATAAACTGACCCTAGTGCAGGTTAATGGTAACCTGTAAACAAAGACACCTTGGTGCTCATGGTACATACTACCACAGTACTGGACACCTGTAGCAGCTACAGAATAATACTGCCAAACCACGTAACAGGTGTGATTTGAACCCAAGACAAGTGAATCGTAAAACTCCAGGCTAGTGCATAAGCCACTCGGCCAGCTGTCTACAATAAGATTCATCCAACCAGGTACATATTGATTCATCCAACTAGGTATATACTGATTTATCCAACTAGGTATATACTGATTCATCCAACTAAGTATATACTGATTCATCCAACTAGGTATAGTATACTGATTCATCCATCTAGGTATATACAGTACTGATTCATCCAACTAGGTATATACTGATTCATCCAACTAAGTATATACTGATTCATCCAACTAGGTATAGTATACTGATTCATCCATCTAGGTATATACAGTACTGATTCATCCAACTAGGTATATATTGATTCATCCAACTAGGTATATATGTACTGATACATCCAACTAGATACAGTGGTCCCTCGGTTTTCGCCGAAAATTCGTTCCAAAATGCTGCTCAAGTGCCATTACCGAACAAATTTACTTCCTTAAGAAATAATGTCACGTAGGTTAGTCTATTTCAGACCCCCAAAAATACACTTGCAACAGCACTTACGAAAATACACTTACATAAATGTTCGAGTTTGGAGATGCACGAAAACCGAGGGACCACTGTATACAGTGGGCCCTTGAAAATCGTCCATAATCCGTTCCTGAGAGTCCGCCTATTTTCAAAATGGACGACTTTCAAAACCATTTTCCCCATAAGAAATAATGTAAATCAAATTAATCCGTTCCAGACACCCAAAAGTATTTAAAAAAAAAATTTTTTTTACATGAAATGTACATTTATCTACATAGAAAACAATGAGATACAGTGGTACCTCGACTTACGTTTTTAATCCGTCAGAGAGGGCATTTCTTAAGACGAAACAAACGTAACACGAATCAATTTTCCCCATAAGAAATAATGGAAATAAATTTAATCGTCAAGACTTCCAAAAGTAGTTAAATAAAATATTTTTAGAACTTTTGGACATTAAATAATAAATAATTGAATAAAGAATACATAAATACACATGCAAATACATACTATTGTACAATAACATGTCACTTACATTTATTGAAGAGTTGTTGATGTGTGGAGGAAGTGAGGAGGGGAGAAGGTGGAGTAGTATGCTAGTGTTTGGAAGGGCAATCCCCTTCCATTAACACTGCAGGTACCAAGTCCTTTTCTGGGGTTACTTCCCTTTTTCTTTGAATGCCACTAGGACCAGCTTGAGAGTCACTGGACCTCTTTCTAACAACAAATTTGTCCAGGGAGATCTGTGTCTGGCGATTCTTTAAAACATCCCTGAAGTGGGACACCACAGTGTCATTGTACAGGTTGCCAGCACGGCCTGCAACAGCATGGTTAGGGTGATATTCATCCATAAATGCTTGCACATCACTCCATTTGGCACAGATCTCCTAATCCTTGAAGAAGGCACATTCTTCCATTTTTGTTCCACCTCCTCCTCCTCCTCTGAACCATTGTCCTGACCTCTGCTTTCTTGTTCCAGTTGCTGTTGAAGCTCTTGCAGATCTTCAGTGGTTAGCTCTTCCTTGTGCTCCTCCACCAACTGTTCCACATCCTCACCACTCACCTCTAACCCCAAAGACTTGCACCTTTTGCAACAACTGCTTCCTTGATTTTACTTAAATATTTCTTATCCACAATGGTAGAGATGGTAGAATAGGGTTTACCATACAGCCTGGCCAGCTCACTGATACGCACTCCACTTTCATATTTTTCTATTATCTCCTTCTTCATTTCTATCGTAAATATATTTCTGTTCCTCTTTGCCACAGGCTTAGCACTAGGATCTTTCCTTGGACCCATGGTAGCTTATTTAGCAGTTGCAAGCACTAAAAACAGTGGAATAATGACAATATACTGGTATGAATGCGTGGGTGTGGGTGGGTGGTCGCTCTCGCTTGTAAACACTAGCACACTGACGCTCCCTGGAGTGCGCGCTCAGCTGGGCTCCAAGCGAACAGGTCCGGTACGAAAGGCGTAAGACGAATCAAACAACGGATGTCGCATACAAATTTCTTACGTTATAAGTAACGGATATCGAATATAACGTAAGGTGATAACAACGTAAGTCGAGGTACCACTGTATATAGTATTAAACAGTAATAAATTGACACTTATCTTTATTGAAGAGTTGTTGATGTGTGGAAGAAGGAAGGAGGGGACAGGAAGGAGGTATTGCTAGTGTTTGGAAGGGGAATCTCCTTCCATTAACATTTCAGGTACCAAGTCCTTGACTTCCTGCTACACTCCCTGCATCCCTGCTACACTCCCTGCATCCTTGCTACACTCCCTGCATCCTTGCTACACTCCCTGCATCCTTGCTACACTCCCTGCATCCCTGCTACACTCCCTGCATCCCTGCTACACTCCCTGCCACAGGGCTGGCACTAGGAGCTTTCTTTGGGCCCATGGTGGCTTATTTAGCAGTTGCAAGCACTAAAAACAATGGAATAATGACAAAATGTATGGTATGAATGCGTGGGTGGCGGTCACTCGCTGGTAAACAATGGCACACTGATGCTCAATGTGGTGTTTATGTGCCCAGGCGGCTGGGAGGCCATGCGTTTCATTCGACCACCTATTTTTAAGCCAACTGACTATTATCAAGCCAATATTTTGCCGAAAAAAGTGGCCTATTTTCAAATTCGCCTATATTCAAGGGAGCCTATTTTTGAGGGTCCACTGTATATGAGATGCAACTGTTTATTTTTTCAAAAAAATATAAAATATTTACGTGAAAACTTACCCCAAGAGTGTGACTGCGGTCAGCAATAATCCATCCCATCAGCCAGTCGACCTCATAGGTGTGGTTCATGATAATTAATGCATGTTCCTTGCCCCACATGTTAAAGGATTCGTCTGAGGCAAAGACATGCACGTCCGACCCCGACCACCACTCGGCCAAAAACAACACCTCTGCCAAATTAATAGATTCATTAGGTGACACCTACTGGAAACATACTTTAATAATGGTAGAATTATCGACAAAATGTTAGGTAAATCGACACATGCAACTAATGTGACATTTTACTGTGGCAATGTTTTGCTCTCCATGAGCTTTGTCAAGACATAACAGCTTGACAAAGCTCCTGGAGAGTGAAACGTTGCCATGATAAAATGTCACATTAGTTGCATCTGTGTCCACTTATCTAACAAATACTTTTTACCAAGATTTTTCACAAATGACTGAATTTATATAAAAAAATCTTAATATTATAAAATATAAAAATAAGTATTTTTTTTTTTATTAACACATCGGCTGATTCCCACCAAGGCAGGGTGGCCCGAAAAAGAAAAACTTTCATCATCATTCACTCCATCACTGTCTTGCCAGAGGGGTGCTTTACACTACAGTTATAAAACTGCAACATTAACACCCCTCCTTCAGAGTGCAGACACTGTACTTCCCATCTCCAGGATTCAAGTCCGGCCTGCCGGTTTCCCTGAATCCTTCATAAATGTTACTTTGCTCACACTCCAACAGCATGTCAAGTATTAAAAACCATTTGTCTCTATTCACTCCTATCAAATATGCTCACGCATGCTTGCTGGAAATCCAAGCCCCTCACACACAAAACCTCCTTTACCCCCTCCCTCCAACCTTTCCTAGGCCGACCCCTACCCCGCCTTCCCTCCACTACAGATTTATACAATCTCGAACTCATTCTGTCTCGTTCCATTCTCTCTACATGTCCGAACCACCTCAACAACCCCTCCTCAGCTCTCTGGATAATAGTTTTGGTAATCCCACACCTCCTCCTAATTTCCAAACTCCGAATTCTCTGCATTATATTCACACCACACATTGACCTCAGACATGACATCTCCACTGCCTCCAGCCTTCTCCTCTTTGCAACATTCATCACCCATGCTTCACACCCATATAAGAGCGTTGGTATAACTATACTCTCATACATTCCCCTCTTTACTTCCATAGACAAAGTTCTTTGTCTCCACAGACTCCGGAGTGCACCACTCACCCTTTTTCCCTCATCAATTCTATGATTCACCTCATCCTTCATAGACCCATCTGCTGACATGTCCACTCCCAAATATCTGAATACATTCACCTCCTCCATACTCTCTCCCTCCAATCTGATATCCAATCTTTCATCACCTAATCTTTTTGTTATCCTTATCACCTTACTCTTTCCTATATTCACTTTCAATTTTCTTCTTTTACACACCCTACCAAATTTATCCACCAACCTCTGCAACTTTTCTTCAGAATCTCCCAAAAGCACAGTGTCATGTGTTTTAGTACATCAGGGCAACCCTAGAAGGCAAACCTGTCCACTTACCCTAGTACAGTGCATATTACTGAATAAACTCTTATAAAATAATCTTAAAAAATGTCTCCCTCTAACCTCCTCAATCTCTCTTCTCCTCTTCCCATACTCACCACTTCCAGCACTGCCAAACTCTAAATCAGAGAAATTAACACAAAAGTATTTGTAATAAGATCACAAGAAAAGATGATACCTTAACATGCAATATAACCACAGTGAAAATTAGTAATCTTCCATGCGTTCATGATCTTTCACACTATCAAGGTAATTCCTTGATAGTGTGGTTATATTAAGCAGAAGAAATTGTAAGTGCTCTGTGGCAGTGATGTGGAGTATCCCTACACTAGCTTCATAAACAAAAATTAATAATTGTAGATCCCATTAAACATAAACGCTACTGAAACAATACTTACGGGACATCAGCGAATACATGAGGTAGTAGTTGAGTGTACAATAGAGAGATTTGTTGAATGGTCTCAGTGTGACATAGAGCAAGAACTGGACAGCATTGATTATCACGCCCGATATAAAAAACGTGACGCACAGCAGGAGGTGCAGTGCATACCACCTGCGAATCTCTGTGAAGTCCTCCAGTTCCCACATCCTGTCTGTGAATACAACACAATCCATTACAAAACAAGCACTGTATTTTCTGGCATCTAGGATGCAAGTGTCGGCTGCTTGCTGAACTACGTTTCCAAGCAGCTGTAACGTAACGTTAGTAAACAACTGCTAAAACTTAACTCAAAGCCTACCCTTGACCCTGAGTATACAAGACAGGCTGATTTGCCAAGACTTTTTTGTGGGGGGAAAAAAAGTGCACCATGTATGCTGGAAAGTATATAACTTACAACTGAGCATTGAAAGTTCAGAAGTCCCCGAGTCAGAGGAATCCTGAACTTGTGCTCCTTCAGACTAAATCACTGAAAATCTGAGGGAAAATTTCATGGAATAATTAACAGGCAAAACAAAACGCCTATCAAAGACCATGTCAATGTCTAAATGACCAGACAATTTTTTTGATTCTCTAAGGTATCCAGTGGCAGACCTACAGTTTTGGGGCCTTGAAGCTTGAACTGTTATGGGAGCCCCTTTGCAACCCTTCTCATACAGTAGACCCAAAAGTTTTAAGAAGTCGCTTCTGGGGCCCCTCCAGGATTAGGGGCCTTCAAGCTTAAGCTTCTTAACCTTTGGCACTCAACTGTACTACAATTGAAAATTGTAGTGAGGTTTCATTACTTTAATATCTAAATTAACGAGACTGAGTTTAACAACACAATAATTATTCATTACAATTATAAAAATTTCCTTCTTGGAAAAATATTAAGTTCTACTGTATATACTACTAGCTTAGTGTTGCAATAGCATAACATGCATATTGTATATACAGTGGACCCCCAGATTTCGTCAATAATTCTTTCCAGAAGGCTGTTTGAGTGCCGTTATCAAACAAATTTGTTCCCATAAGGACGAATGTAAATTTGATTAGTCCGTTTCAGACCCCCAAAAATACACTTACAAAAGCACTTAAAAAATACATTTACATAATTGTTTGAGTTGGGAGCAGTACGAAATCCGGGGGTCCACTGTACTAAGCTGCATATTGTATATACTAAGCCATACCCATTAATAAATTAACCATTCCCCACACACACCACACTCACCCACACACTGAAGCCTACCTTTATTACTATATTTCTATACGTATATAGAAAGGCTGTCAAAAGAACCAAAGTCAAATACAGTACCACGGTGAAACAATTACGAGTGCCATCAAAGAACCTGTCATGGGAGACAATAATCCCTGCATATATTAACTCACAACCCACAACGAATAACTATCAATCTACACAAATGTATCAAAAACTGAAATTTGGAGTGAAGTTGTACTCTCTAATTTCCCTTCCACTGAGCTATTAAGCAAGAATACAGTCACAATACCATAGCTGCAACAATTCACAACACTATGGCTGGAACAATTCACAATACCAAGGCCGGAATAATTCACCAAAAACCTGCACTTACGCAAGGAACCTCATGATGACTTTTCAGTTCATTCTAGACCCGTGACTGAACAAGGGTCCAGGAATGAAAGATCGTCATAAGGGTTGTAAGTGGAAGTTTTTGGGAAAGTATTAGGTAAGGCCCGAGACCCGGCTGCAGGGGCAACGCCTCGCAGAATCAACATGCAGGAAGGCACGCACAACAATATTTATCATAAAATATGATGCTTCTCTTGCTGTTCTTTGAAACATTTAATGCAATGAAATCTTGTTAATCCAAAAACTTGCATAAAAAACTATCTTAGAATGAGAAAAAATGGGGATCTGGAACATTGCTGTTCTTCAAAATACTGTATACATACTGCACTTCAAAACTTGTATGAAACACTGTCTTAGAATGAGAACAAATAGGGATCTAAAACACTGCGATAAAATGTCACTGAACCCCCAAAGACGTTAGGAGTGACACACATACAATACGGCAATAGACGGTGACTGTTCAGGGCTTTTGCTCCCTCACCTTCCACAATGGCTTCCCTAGCGTCTCATGTAGCCTCTTCCCTCCACCCCCAGCACTCCTCTCTCTCTCTCTGTGTGTGTGTGTGTGTGTGTGTGTGTGTGTGTGTGTGTGTGTGTGTGTGTGTGTGTGTGTGTGTGTGTGTGTGTGTGTGTTGTGTGTGTGTGTGTGTGTGTCTGTGTGTGTCTGTGTGTGTCTGTGTGTGTCTGTGTGTGTGTCTGTGTGTGTCTGTGGTGTGTCTGTGTGTGTCTGTGTGTGCTGTGTGTGTCTGTGTGTGTGTGTGCTGTGTGTGTCTGTGTGTGTTCTGTGTGTGTCTGTGTGTGTTCTGTGTGTGTTCGTGTGTGTCTGTGTGTGTCTGTGTGTCTGTGTGTCTGTGTGTGTCTGTGTGTGTCTGTGTGTGTCTGTGTGTGTCTGTGTGTGTCTGTGTGTGTCTGTGTGTGTCTGTGTGTGTCTGTGTGTGTCTGTGTGTGTACTCACCTAATTGTACTCACCTAATTGTGGTTGCAGGGGTCGAGACTAAGCTCCTGGCCCCGCCTCTTCGCTGTCCGCTACTGGGTCTCTGCTCTCCCTGCTCCATGAGCTCTATCATACCTCGTCTTAAAACTATGTATGGTTCCTGCCTCCACTATATCTTTCTCTAGACTATTCCACTTCCTGACTACTCTGTGGCTGAAGAAATGCTTCCTAACATCCCTTTGACTCATCTGAGTCTTCAGCTTCCAGTTGTGTCCCCTTGTTTCTGTGTTCCCTCTCTGGAACATCCTGTCCCTGTCTACCTTGTCGATTCCCGCAGTATTTTGTATGTCGTTATCATGTCTCCTCTGACCCTTCTTTCCTCCAGTGTTGTTAGTCCTATTTCCCTCAACCTTTCTTCATAGGACAGACCCCTGAGTTGTGGAACTAGCCTTGTCGCAAACCTTTGTACTTTCTCTAGTTTCTTTACGTGCTTGACCAGGTGTGGGTTCCAGACTGGTGCTGCATATTCTAGTATGGGCCTGACGTACACGGTGTACAGTGTCTTGAACGATTCCTTGTTTAGGTAACGGAACGCTAATCTTAGGTTTGCCAGTCGCCCATATGCTGCCGCAGTTATCTGGTTGATGTGTGCCTCCGGAGACGTACTTGGCGTTATACTCACCCCAAGGTCTTTCTCCTTTGCCGAGGTTTGTAGCCCTTGTCCACCTAGCCTGTACTCTGTCAGCGGTCTTCTTTGTCCTTCTCCGATCTTCATGACTTTGCATTTGGTGGGATTGAATTCGAGAAGCCAGTTGCTAGACCAGATGTCAAGCTTGTCCAGGTCTGTTTGAAGTCCTGCTTGGTCCTCTTCCGATGTGATTCTCCTCATTAATTTCACTGGCTGTGTTGGAGGAGCAGGAGCACCAGCAGCAGCACCAGGAACATCAACAGCAGCAACTCAACAGCAGCACTCAACAGCAGCAGCAGCAGCACCACCACCACTTGTAAGAGCTGTGTGTGTGTGTGTGTGTGTGTGTGTGTGTGTGTGTGTGTGTGTGTGTGTATGTGTGTGTGTATGTGTGTGTGTATGTGTGTGTGTGTGTATGTGTGTGTGTATGTGTGTGTGTATGTGTGTGTGTATGTGTGTGTGTATGTGTGTGTGTATGTGTGTGTGTATGTGTGTGTGTATGTGTGCGTGTGCTGTTGCTCCTCCTGCTGATGGTGGTTATGGTGGTGGTGGTGGTGGTGGTGCTGCTGCTGCTGCTGTTGAGGTTGCTGCTGTTGAGATTGCTGCTGTTGATGTTCCTGGTGCTGCTGCTGGTGCTCCTGCTCCTCCAACACAGCCAGGCACTGATAACACAATCATCCTAATTCATTTATCAATAATAATCTCCTATAAAGTGCCTCTACATAGTGATATTTTGTTAAAATGTAATTAAAAAAGTACATTCAAAATTAAATAGCAAGTGGAAAGGTGTTCACTGTATGTACATGCTAATTAATTTTTGATCCACCTTTTCAATTGGATTTAAAAAATATTACTATACAATGGAGCTTTATAAAAGCTAACTCTTTATAGGAGTGTTTTATAAGAGTTGTGTATATAGGAGCTTTGTAAGAGCTGACTTTGTATAGAGAAGCTTTATAAGAACTAACTTTGAATAGAGAGCTGTGTTCAATTTCTAAAGTGAAATTTATCAGTATATTTCATAAAGCATAATGTTTCTTCATATTTTGGTAAATCACAAGAGTCCAGGGTTATGCTGAGGGGTATTTTAAAAAAATAAAATTCAGTTTTTAACACTATTAACACCAAAGTAAACACCACTGAAGTGAACACGAGAGAACACAACACCTGAATTGTATCATGTACTTGTAAACATAAAGATTATTGTTATTATTATTATTATTATTATGACAGTTTTTGACCCATAGGGGCAACTGGGAAATGATCTGATTCATGGCAAGTGAAGGGTACTCTCAATTCCTTGGATCAAGAGCCTTTTGCTACTAGCAAGCCATCCTTCCCCCCCCCCAAAGGGAACACCTCGCCGAGAGGGGTGGAATGTGAAAATACTAAATGACGCCGTTAGGTACATCTGGCCAAGCCATGGCATGAGAGATGCAGGCAAATTGTTTGCAAGTTCAATGTGGTTGCACGATTCAACAATATCCGGAGCAGGAAGTAAACCAGGATATTGTACCACAAGGATATTGTCTTACTAAAGGAGAAAAACGAACCACACCGAGCCGTGCTTGGTATGTGTGAACTACAGTACATGGGGTTATAATTTCAACCCTGGATTAATTTAATATGTACGGTAACAAAGTTCAAATTTCTAGTACATTAGTAGAAATAATAATAATAATAATAATTAATACAGTGGAACCCCGAGTAACGATCATTCCAAATAACAATTTTTTCGGGTAACGATTGCTTTTTACGGTCAATATTTTTCTCGTGTAGCAATCTTGACTCGGGTAGCGATACGTACCAGACCTGTCCGCCTCCCCTGCGCTTGCGTGCCTCCGCCCAGGACGGCAGTCTCGTGTTGTTTACACTTGAGTGAACAATACCCAGCGCGCTCTTTCGAACATTCACAATACATTAGTTGTCTTTTTTGGTGGTTTAGTGATTGTCACTGTGAAATAAGTCACCATGGGTCCAAAGAAGCTTCCTAGTGGCACCCCTGTGGTAAAGAGAGTGAGGAACACCATCGAACTGAAGAAAGAGATTGTTGAAAAATATGAGTGGCGTACGTGTGGGTGAGCTTGCCAGGATGTACGGAAAAAACAATCTACTATCACCACTATCCTGGCAAAGAGAAAAGAAATCAAGGAAGCTAATGTTGCAAAAGGGGTTGATATGTTTACGAAAAATAGATCGAAAACAGTGGATGAGGTTGAGAAGTTATTGCTGGTGTGGATCAATGAAAAACAGATAGTGGGTGATAGTATTTCCACGGCGATAATTTGTGAAAAGGCAAGGAAGTTGCACGCAGATCTTGTCAAGACAATGCCTGGAACCAGTGCTGATGCGAGTGATTTTAAAGCCAGCAGAGGCTGGTTTGAGAGGTTTAAGAAACGTAGTGGCATACACAGTGTTGTGAGGCATGGTGAGGCAGCCAGCTCAGACAAACGTGCAGCTGAAAAATTTGTGCAGGAATTCAAGGGATTCATAGACACTGAAAAATTTGAACCCCAACAAGTGTTTAATTGTGATGAAACAGGCCTCTTTTGGAAGAAAATGCCAAAGAGGACCTTCATTACTCAGGAGGAAAAGGCACTGCCAGGACACAAGTTTATGAAAGACAAGCTAACTCTCATGTTGTGTGCCAATGCCAGTGGTGATTTGTAAAGTAAAGTAAAGTCAATTTTATTTCATTGCAATTTTACATAGATATTTGTAGTTACAATCATAAACTGAAGTGCAAGGAGAGCCACTGACATGCCATGGCATTAGGGGCAGCTTAATCTAATGACTTATAGACTATGTACATAATATTAGAGAAATAGAGATTTTTCTAGTTATATATTTGATTTCAAATTACAATATGATGATATTACACTGTTAAAATTACAATATGATGATATTACATTGTAACAAGTGTTTAGGAGGATAGTAATATAAAATTGAGATTATCTTAAAGAAAACAACATTGAGCATTTTTGAAAGTAATTTATAATATGAGTATTTAGTTTAGGGTGAGTAGGGGGTTACATAAATAAAAATAAAATAAATTTTTTATTTCTTTGCAAGTACAGTGGACCCCGAGTTTCATAAAAACTTCACTCCTGAAGTCTGCTCAAGCACCATTACGGCATTTACTCCCTTAAGGAAAAATGTCACGTAGGTTGTCATTTCAGACCCCAAAATACACTTCCACAAGCACTTACAATATTATACTTACATAATTGTATGATTTCGGGTTTACAAACTCGGGGTCCACTGTATACATATACAGTGGACCCCGAGTTCGTAAACCCCGAAATCGTACATTTATGTAAATATAATATTGTAAGTGCTGTGGAAAAGTATTTTTGGGGTCTGAAATAGACTAACCTATGTGACATTTTTCCTTAAGGGAGTAAATGCTCGTAATGGCACTTGAGCAGACTTCAGGAGTGAAGTTTTTACGAAACTCGGGGGTCCACTGTATATTGGTAGTTACAATCATAAAACTGAAATGCAAGGAGAGCCACTGGCATGCCATGGCATTAGGGGCAGCTTAATCTAATGACTTATATACTATGTACATAATACTAGAGAAATTGATTGAGTTTATTCTAGTTATATATATTTTATTTCAAATTACAATATGATGATATTATAGTGGACCCTCGGTTAACGAATACCCCGGAAATCGTGCAATTATGTAAGTATAATTTTGTAAGTTCTTGTGGAAGTGTATTTTTGGGGGTCTGAAATAGACTAACCTACATGACATTATTTCTTAAGGACGTAAATTCGTTCGGTAATGGCACTTGAGCAGGCTTCTGCAATGATTTTTTGTTAACCGAGGGTCCACTGTACTGTTAAAATGACATTATGATGATATTAAATTGTAACAAGTGTTTAGGCGGATGATAATATAAAATTGAGATTATCTTAAGGAAAATAACATTGAGCATTTTTTAAAGTAGTTTACAGTATGAGTACAGTGGTACCTCGGTTAACAATATTTTTTCGTTCCAGGATGCTGTTCAAGTGCCATTACCAAACGAATTTATCCCCATATGGAATAATGTAAAATAGACTAGTCCTTTTAGATCCCCAAAAAATACACTAACAAAAGCATTTAAAAAAATAAACTTACATAAAAGGGCGAGTTTGGGGACCATCGTTAACCGAGGTACCACTGTACAGTGGTACCTCGACTTACGATATTAATCCGTCAGAGAGGGCATATCTTAAGGCGAAACAATCGTTACTCGAATCAATTTTCCCCATAAGAAATAATGGAAATAAATTTAATCCGTCCAAGACTTCCAAAAGTAGTTAAATAAAATATTTTTTAGAACTTTTTGACATTAAATAATAAAGAATTTAATAAAGAATACCTAAATACACATGTAAATATTGAACAATAACATGTCACTTACATTTATTGAAGAGTTATTGATGTGTGGAGGACGGAGGAGGGGAGAAGGTGGAGTAGTATGCTAGTGTTTGGAAGGGGAATCTCCTTCCATTAACACTGCAGGTACCAAGTTCTTTTCTGGGGTTACTGGCCTTTTTCTTTGAATGCTACACTCCCTGCATGAATGCTACACTCCCTGCATGAATGCTACACTCCCTGCATGAATGCTACACTCCCTGCATGAATGCTACACTCCCTGCATGAATGCTACACTCCCTGCATGAATGCTACACTCCCTGCATGAATGCTACACTCCCTGCATGAATGCTACACTCCCTGCATGAATGCTACACTCCCTGCATGAATGCTACACTCCCTGCATGCCTACTACACTCCCTGCATCCTTGCTACACTCCCTGCATCCTTGCTACACTCCCTGCATCCTTGCTACACTCCCTGCATCCCTGCTACATTTCCTGCATCCCTCTACACTCCCTGCATCCCTGCTACACTCCCTGCATCCCTGCTACACTCCCTGCATCTTTGCTACACTCCCTGCATGCCTGCTACACTCCCTGCATGCCTGCTACACTCCCTGCATCCCTGCTACACTCTCTGCATCTTTGCTACACTCCCTGCATGCCTGCTACACTCCCTGCATAAATGCTACACTCCCTGCATAAATGCTACACTCCCTGCATAAATGCTTCACTCCCTGCACATTCTTTACCACAGGCTTAGCACTAGGAGCTTTCCTTGGACCCATGGTAGCTTATTTAGCAGTTGCAAGCACTAAAAACAGTGGAATAATGACAATATACTGGTATGAATGCGTGGGTGTGGGCTCTCGCTTGTAAACAATAGCACTGACGCTCCCTGGAGTGCGCGCTCAGCTGGGCGCCAAGCGGACACGTCCGGTACGAATGTCGTTAGACGAAGCAAACATCGTAAGTCGCATTCAAATTTCTTACGTTATAAATATCGGTTATCGAAAATAACGTAAGATGATAACATCGTAAGTCGAGGTACCACTGTATTTAGTTTAGGGTGAGTAGGTGATTTTTGAGAAGAGTCTTAAATTGATTTTCAGACAAGGTTAACTTAATATTTACTGGTAATGAATTCCAGATTCTGGGGCCCTTTATGTGCATAGAATTTTTACATTGGTTCGTATGGACTCGGGGTATGTCAAAAAGTGATCTGTGTCTTGTGTTGTGGCCGTGGGACCTATTAAAGTTGTTGAGGAGAATTTTGAGCAGAGGGTTGATATTAGCATGTAAAGTTTTATGTATGTAACAGGCACATGAATAGGTATGAATGTTTTCTACGGTGAGTAGTTTTAGAGTTTTGAATATTGGTGGAGTATGCTGTCTAGAGTGGGAATTTGTTATCATTCTGACTGCAGCCTTTTGCTGGGTTATGAGTGGTCTGAGGTGATTTAATGTTGTTGATCCCCATGCACAGATTCCATAGGTGAGATAAGGGTAGATAAGTGAATGATATAGTGCAAGGAGAGCTGTTTGAGGCACATAATAGCGTATCTTTGATAATATGCCTACTGTCTTTGAGATTTTCTTGGAAATTTGTTGTATGTGTGTTTGGAATTTAAGGCTACTGTCAAGGTGGATTCCTAGGAATTTTCCCTCTGTGAGTCTTGTGATGGGTGAACCATTGAGCGTTATGTTAAGTGGAACATTTGTGGCTTTGTTTCCAAACTGTATGAAGTAGGTCTTGTCAGTATTGAGAGTAAGCTTGTTAGTCGTCATCCATGTAGATATTTTCTGTAATTCGGCATTAACAGTGTTGGCCAGTATGACTGGATTTGGGGGAGAGAAGACATATGTTGTGTCATCTGCAAATAATATGGGTTTGAGTAGTTGTGATGCATTCGGTAGGTCATTTATGTAAATGAGGAATAGGAGTGGCCCCAGGACACTTCCTTGAGGGACTCCGACTGTAACTTGTTGTGTGGAAGAGTTCACTCCATTTGTGTACACGTATTGGCTTCTGTTGCTAAGGTATGCCTTTAGGTAGTTGAGTGGGTGCCCCCTTATACCATAGTGTGCTAATTTTGTGAGCAGTAAATCATGGTCGACTGTATCAAAAGCTTTACGTAGATCAATGAAGATTTCCAGTGGGATTTCTTTCTTCTCAAGTGCAGTGTACGTATATTAACTCTAGCATGTGTATAATAGCATCGTTTGTGCTCTTGTTGGTCCTGAAACCAAATTGACAGGGGTTGAGTACATTGTGTGAGACGAGGTAGGAATAGATCTGTCTATGAATTAATTTTTCAAAGATTTTAGAAAGCAGTGGTAAATTAGAAATTGGTCTATAATTATTCAAGTCTATTTGATCACCTCCTTTGTGGATTGGGGTGACTAGCTATTTTGAGAATTGATGGGAAGGTAGAGGCTTCAATGGATTTATTGAATAGTGTTGCTATAATTGGTGACTACTTGTGAAGCATTTTTGTACATAAAAGGTGGTAAGCTGTTTATGTTTCCTGCCTTGTTTTTAAGGGTGTTGATTATGAGCAAGACTTCAATTGGGTTGGTAGGAGCTAGGAATAGTGTATTAAGGTAGGTGTTGGCGAGGTAGTCTGTTGGACGGAATAATTTGTGTGTGTATTGGAAGGCTAACACTAATGCATGGGTCACTAAGGACTTTTTCGTGGAATGGTTGACTGGAGTGTTTGGCCCTAGTGTGAAGAAATACCTCCTGGAAAAGAAATTGCCACTCAAGTGCCTCCTGGTACTGGACAATGCTCCTGCTCATCCTCACAACTTGCAAGACTATTTGTCTGAGAACTTCAATTTCATCACAGTGAAGTTCTTGCCTCCTAACACCACTCCTCTCATCCAGCCCATGGACCAGCAGGTCATTTCCAACTTCAAGAAACTGTACACCAAAGCATTGTTTCAAAGGTGCTTTGACGTAACCCTAAGAGAGTTCTGGAAAGATCACTTCAATATTGTGCATTGCATAGGCCTTATAGGTAAGGCTTGGGAGGGAGTGACTTCCAGGACTTTGAACTCTGCTTGGAGACCACTGTGGCCAGATTGTGTTGAAAAGAGGGATTTTGAAGGATTTGAGGCTGACCCTGACCCTGACAACCCTGTGCCTGTTGTGGAAGATATTGTGGCATTGGGGAACAGCCTGGGATTGGAGGTGAGTGGTGAGGATGTGGAAGAGTTATTGGAGGACCACAGGGTAGAGCTAACAACTGAAGGGCTGCAAGAGCTGGAACTGGAACAGCATCAGACCAGAGCTGAGGTTATTGCTTCACAGGAGGAGGAAGAGGGAGTGAAGGAGGTGCCTTCTTCAGTGCTTAGGGACATGTGTTCAAAGTGGATTGAGTTGCAGACATTTGTTGAACAAAACCACCCTGAGCAAGCTGAAATAAGCCATCAGTGCAACTAGTTCAGTGACAGAGCCACGTTGCACTTCAGGAAAATGTTAAACAGGCGCCACAAACAGAGGACTCTGGACAGTTATTTTGTGCGACAGGCTTTCAGTGACTCTCAAGCTGGTCCTAGTGGCATTAAAAGACTAAGAAGGGAAGTAACCCCAGATAAAGACTTGTTACCTGAAGTCTTTATGGAGGGGGATTTCCCTTCCAAACACTAAGCACTCCCTCACTCCTCCTCCCTATCTTCCAGATGCCAGCAAGTCTCTTCAATAAAGGTAAGTAAATGTTATTTTAAATGTTTATTTCAATATTTATTTATAAATTTAATATTGTATGTAGTATTTATGTTTTTTCTGTATGTAAAACTATAGTTATTCTTTAAAAAATGTATTTTTTTTTTTAATATTTTTGGATGTCTGGAACGGATTAATTGTATTTACATTATTTCTTATGGGAAATAAGGTTTCGAATAACGATTTTTTCGTGTAAAGGTCTAGCTCCTGGAACGGATTAAGATCGTTAGTCGAGGGTCCACTGTAATAATGAAATACATAATAATAATTACTAAGAAGCACTCAACCCATATGAGTTGCCTAGCACCTTGAGAATGAAGGACAAGGTTCAATGCATCTTCCCTCACAAAGGGTTCAAATCTATAACTGTCAATCATCGAGAAAGGTGAATAACCAAAACAAAACAGCAGCAACTTCCCTAAATTCCAAGCCTCGACCTACACTACCTGGAGAGTATTCTGGGGGTCAACGCCCCTGCAGTCGTCCTTGACTGGTGAATACGTACATGATACTAGTACCCCTCTCCCCAACATCACACAGACTTATCTAATATCTCGCTTCAACTTCACAAGTGCGTACGGTAATTTTATGCAAACATAATTTGTGTTCCTGCTGTAACAAGCAGTCTAGGTAAATATTGGGCTTTTATGCCAAAAATTTAGTAATTCTCTCCTCACAGTCACTAATAAAACATGAAGTATTGTATTGAATGAGTATGACATATGCACAAGTTACCTTTCTTTATTATACAGCATTATCTTTCTTCATTATACTGCATTATCTTTATTATACTGCATTATATTACACTGTATTAATATACATTCTAGGAGAGAACTCCAGAAAGTTGAGCAATGTATTTGTCAAATCAGATCAGCTAAAATTATATATTGAATAATTTCTTTCATCAGGATAAGCAGCGTAGTTGTCAAGTTAAGCCTACATCGAGATGATTCACAAACATCCATGCCTAATATGACCCCAACTTATATCAGCCAATAAGACAGTGTTATCTTTTGATAAACTATGATGGTTAGCAGATAAGACGGAAGTGTTTTGTTACTCAAATATAAGTACTGTATTTCATGACCTCTGAACTCTCATGAAAAATCATTTGCCTCCAGATAAACAAGGCTTCGCTGAGTGTGTGGAATTTACCTGTTCGCTGCTGCGATGCTTATGATGCATCACCTTTGGATAACTGAAATGACCTCTAATTTTAACTGAGATGATTTAAAATTCACATTGAAGTGAAGAATTTTAACAAAACTATAAATGCATCCTGGCCTAGTCAGAGACTGGGCTGTGGGGCATTGACCCCCAGAATACTCTCCAGGTAGACAGACCCTTATATGGTAGTTGGTCAGGATATAAAACCGGTCTATATAGTACACTACATATCCTAAATATCAGCGAACCATCTGTTAGATGTCTTCATAACAGTGTGCACTTCTCAATCATGTGTACATGGGGTATTTTATTTTGAAAATTTCAAATACAATAACAACAGAAATCAAGCATTCCTATCTAAACCTGAAAAAAAACAGAGGGGGTTGCAGTAACAGCAGCTGCAGTGGCAGCAACAGCAGAAACAGCAGCAGCAGCTGCAGATGCAGCAGCTGCAATAGCAGCAGCAGCAGCCACCACAGTAGCAAAAGCAGCAACAGCAGCTGTAATAGCATCACTGTTAATAATTCTGCAGTTCTCAGGTGCTCAAAATGGCTCATCACTGGATAGACTTTTATAGAGCAGCAGTGGGCACAAATAGCAGTGTGCCAACACTGGCACCACACAGCTATAACTAACCAAAGTACACTGAAACAATTCCAACAATTCATCTTATACCAGAACAGAATTTGCATTATTCAACCAGTGATGAAAGAAGTTATAAATAATGTTTCTTGTATAAAATACTCAACAATATATATTGAAACTCTGTACAAGATGTACAAGAGACAATAGTTTATATTTATTTTAAAAGAAAAACATATTTTACAGTTACAGAACTGTACCAGTGTACTGTTACACTGATTAATTGGTTAGTCTGCCTGAAATACACGTTAGTGGCATTCTTTACGTGTAAAATACATTTATACTGTAGAAAGAAGTTGTATTGCATTAAGGGAATTTCCTCCATGACCCCACCTCAGACCAAACCTCTTAAAATTTAAAGGTAATACAGAAGGGTCCAGTGTATACAGCACCTATTATGAGTCTTCTAAGCTTTTCTTGGCTTTCAACTGAGCTATTGTTCATTATGTTCAGTGCTTTTACTGCTGCTCTGCTGTTAGCACTATTTTTGTACAACAGTTACGTAAGGGAAGGATGACTGGCACCATATTAAGAGCCTTATAAATGGGGCCCTCTTGTATTACACCACTTTTCCAGGACCAAAATCTATTGAGAAACAAGAGGGTAAAGATGTGAATACTGAATAAATAAGTTTTTCAGGAGACAGTGAAGGACCACCAACCCAGCCACATTGCAAAATGTTATGCAAAATTAAATAATTGTTCACTAGTTTTAAGTTCATTTTAAAGGTTGCGTGAAATATTCTACATAACTAGGGATTTTAAGTCATTTTGTCTGACTTTTTTGGGTTATCCTTTCGGGTAGTTTTACACTATGTATGACAATTGTACTTATGTGTACCTGTGTCTAAATCAACTTTACTTAATGAAAATAAAAGACAATCATTGTTATTTCACAATTAAGGTGTCCTGTAGCTCGATTCGTAGCGCACTCAGCCCATACATTGAGGTCTGTGGTTCGATCCCCTTTACAGGTGGAAACATCAGGATGTGTTTCCTTAGGACACCTGCTGTCCATGTTCACCTATCAGTCAAATAGGTACAGTGCTACCCCGAGTTTTGGCCATAATTCGTTCCAGAAGGCTGTTCGAGTGCCGTTACCGAACGAATTTGTTCCCATAAGGAATAATGTAAATTAGATTAGTCCGTTTCAGACCCCCAAAAATACACTTACAAAAGCACTTACAATAATACACTTACATAATTGTTCGAGTTGGGAGTTGTACGAAACTTGGGGTACCACTGTGTACTTGGGTGTTATTCGACTGGTGTGGGGTGCAACCTGAGGTCAAAACTGACCTAATGTGCCCAAAATGTTCTGCATAACAAGGCACTTTCTATATACTACATAGTAGATAATCATTGATGTCAGCTATGGTTTGTATAAGTTGTATTATGCACTTACAGAAATAAAGATTATTACGTATTATTATTACTTTTAACTTGAGGATAGTAATGTACCTCCCCGGAGGGTACTACCTACTAACCTACTACAGTACATACTGTATTTGGTACATTAAAAAATTTATTATAGTACAGTACATTAGTTGACCAAGTGACTTATTATCAATTACATTGTCACCAAGACACCCTATTATGCAATTATTTGCAGAATATGGACAAAATTAAGATATAAAAATCTTGTCACATTGAAGAGGAGCATTGGAATGCATGACTACATTGCAACCCGACCTCCACTGTAAACAACAAACGTGTGGTTTCTATTAAAGTGATGAAGGTGTATCCCATGCTGCCAAATGTTAACCTCACATGTGTGTAGGTATTAAAAGACAGTGTATGAGTTGATCTCAGATGAAGTAGACTAACTCAGAATAGCTAATTGAGGTCTGGACTTAGACTGTGCAGAAATGGAGACTTAATATTAGGTTAGAGGACAAATGAGCTATTTAAAGGCCGGGATGGTGATCAAGAGCCACGACCACAAGAGGCCAAGTTACATGGGGGGGGGGAGTGAGGGTGAGGGTGTGATGATAACTGTAATGGGTGGAGGATTGGGAGAAGAGGGGTGGGGGAATGTGTGTGTCAGGGAGAGGGGGAGAAATATGATGGCGGGGAAAATGAGTAGGGGGTTGGAAAGTGCATGGGTAGATGGAAAGTGTATGGGTAGAAGGAAAGTGAGGGGGTAGAAGGAAAATGTGTAGGGGTAGGGTCAAGTGTAAGGGTAGGCAAGGAAGTGTGAGGCACAGGAAAAATGTGTGGAGTGAAGGAAAAGTGTGTAGGATGGATTAAGTGTGTAGGATGGGGTGAGTGTGTAGGCTGGTGTAGGATGGGGTGAGTGTGTAGGATGGTGTAGGATGGGGTGAGTGTGTAGGATGGTGAAGGATGGGGTGAGTGTGTAGGATGGTGTAGGATGGGGTGTGTAGGATGGGGTGAGTGTGTAGGATGGTGTAGGATGGGGTGTGTAGGATGGGGTGAGTGTAGGATGGGGTGAGTGCATATGATGGGGTGAGTGTGTAGGATGGGGTGTGTAGGATGGGGTGAGTACTCACCTAATTGTGGTTGCAGGGGTCGAGACTCAGCTCCTGGCCCCGCCTCTTCGCTGTCTGCTACTGGGTCTCTGCTCTCCCTGCTCCATGAGCTTTATCATACCTTGTCTTAAAACTATGTATGGTTCCTGCCTCCACTATATCTTTCTCTAGACTATTCCACTTCCTGACTACTCTGTGGCTGAAGAAATGCTTCCTAACATCCCTTTGACTCATCTGAGTCTTCAGCTTCCAGTTGTGTCCCCTTGTTTCTGTGTTCCCTCTCTGGAACATCCTGTCACTGTCTACCTTGTCAATTCCCCGCAGTATTTTGTATGTCGTTATCATGTCTCCTCTGACCCTTCTTTCCTCCAGTGTTGTTAGTCCTATTTCCCTCAACCTTTCTTCATAAGACAGACCCCTGAGTTGTGGAACTAACCTTGTCGTAGGATGGGGTGAGTGCATATGATGGGGTGAGTGTGTAGGATGGGGTGAGTGCATAGGATGGGGTGAGTGTGTAGGATGGAGTGTGTAGAATGGGGTGAGTGTGTAGGATGGAGTGTGTAGGATGGAGTGTGTAGGATGGAGTGTGTAGGATGAAGTGTGTAGGATGGAGTGTGTAGGATGGAGTGTGTAGGATGGAGTGTGTAGGATGGGTGTGTAGGATGGGGTGAGTGTGTAGGATGGAGTATGTAGGATGGGGTGAGTGTGTAGGATGGAGTGTGTAGGATGGGGTAAGTGTAGGATGGAGTGTGTAGGATGGAGTGTGTAGGATAAAGTGTGTAGGATGGGGTGAGTGTGTAGGATGGAGTGTGTAGGATGGGGTGAGTGTGTAGGATGGAGTGTGTAGGATGGAGTGTGTAGGATGGAGTGTGTAGGATGGAGTGTGTAGGATGGAGAGTGTAGGATGGATTGTGTAGGATGGGGTAAGTGTGTAGAATGGGGTGTAGGATGGAGTAAGTGTGTAGGATGGGGTAAGTGTGTAGGATGGAGTGTGTAGGATGGAGTAAGTGTGTAGGATGGGGTAAGTGTAGGATGGAGTGTGTAGGATAGGGGAGTATAGGGTGGGATCAAGTATGTGGAGGATGGGGATGTGGGGAAGTGTGTGTGGTTGGGGGAAGGTGTGCGGGTTGGGGAAGGTGTGTCGGGTTGGGGGAAGGTGTGTCGGGTTGGGGGAAGGTGTGTCGGGTTGGGGGAAGGTGTGTCGGGTTGGGGGAAGGTGTGTCGGGTTGGGGGAAGGTGTGTCGGGTTGGGGGAAGGTGTGTCGGGTTGGGGGAAGGTGTGTCGGGTTGGGGGAAGGTGTGTCGGGTTGGGGGAAGGTGTGTCGGGTTGGGGAAGGTGTGTCGGGTTGGGGGAAGGTGTGTCGGGTTGGGGGAAGGTGTGTCGGGTTGGGGAAGGTGTGTCGGGTTGGGGGAAGGTGTGTCGGGTTGGGGGAAGGTGTGTCGGGTTGGGGGAAGGTGTGTCGGGTTGGGGAAGGTGTGTCGGGTTGGGGAAGGTGTGTCGGGTTGGGGGAAGGTGTGTCGGGTTGGGGGAAGGTGTGTCGGGTTGGGGGAAGGTGTGTCGGGTTGGGGGAAGGTGTGTCGGGTTGGGGAAGGTGTGTCGGGTTGGGGGAAGGTGTGTCGGGTTGGGGGAAGGTGTGTCGGGTTGGGGGAAGGTGTGTCGGGTTGGGGGAAGGTGTGTCGGGTTGGGGGAAGGTGTGTCGGGTTGGGGGAAGGTGTGTCGGGGTGAGGGAGTGTGTCGGGGTGAGGGAGTGTGTAAGAGTGAGGGTGTTGTTTAAGGGTGAGGGAGGGTGTTGTTTAAGGGTGAGGGAGTGTGTAGGGGTGAGGGAAGGTGTGTAAAAGTGAAGGAGTGTATAGGGGTGAGGAAGAGTGCTCTACCCCCTCACCCATCAACCACATAGCAACCTACACTCAGAGTTTATCATGTATTGAACTTCAATAATTTCTGACGTGGGTCTAGTCAAGCTGACTGCAAGACTCATGCAACACTGCAACCCAGCAGTTAATCCACCACACTCACACACACTGCCAAACTCTTGACACTAGCCTCATTGACCTACTGTAGTCTCCCAGCTCAGTCTGACAGATCTCAACACTGTATGAGCCCCATCTTGTATGAGAGAATATATGACAGGGAAACATGGCTAGCTATTTGTTCACATTACGTAATTCCTTTTTCCCAGGTTTTGAGTATTTTTTTTTATTAACACATCAGCCATTTCCCAGTCTCCCTCAAATGGGTCGTCTATCATAGACTGAAGATTCTATATTACAGCATGGGTGATATTTAGGTGTGTATGCTGACAGCCCCCTTAGTATGCAGAGAGCACTTGTCTAGTGCACTTGTCTAGTGCAATAGACAAGTGTGCCAGTCAATTCTTTTGGCTGAAGCCTATAGGAAATTTACTTACTCTTCATACATCTCCAATGCTTGATAAATTTTACTACAAGTGTCTGATATGTATAATGATTGTGACATTAAAGTTGAATTATGCTGTAATTTTAATCACAGAATCATTAAATCATCAAATAAAGATGAAATGCCCAAAATGCTCTGCAATCTGCATAACTGAAGGAAGGCTGGGAAATGTTGCAGTTCGGAGAGCCGTTTGCAGTGTGCCTATGCAAGTCTTACAAGTCTCCAATATTGCTGTACTCGAGTTCACCCATAAATAAATTTAATAAGCCTACCAGCAAGCACTGACCTAACAAATTATATAGTTGGATAATTCTTGATTATATTTCAACAAGTCACTGACTCTGCCATCTGCATAATTCACTAACATTATGTGAATTTGAAGGATACTAACATATACAGTGGTCCCTCGGTTTTCGTGCATCTCCAAACTCGAACATTTATGTAAGTGTATTTTCGTAAGTGCTGTTGCAAGTGTATTTTTGGGGGTCTGAAATAGACTAACCTACGTGACATTATTTCTTAAGGAAGTAAATTCGTTCAGTAATGGCAATTGAGCAGCATTCTGGAACGAATTTTCGGCAAAAACCGAGGGACCACTGTACCTGGGAGTTAATGGACTGTTAAAAGCTACATCCTGGGGACAAGATGGAAATAAATGGTATAAAATACCGACACAATGGAAAAATAAACACAAAAGTAGTATAATGTGATCCTTTATTGACAACGTTTCACCCAAGCAGTGGGCTTTATCGAGTCACAAACAGATCTAACTGGATAAAAGATACATGAGTATTTATAGATACATGAGTATCTGCAGCAGTGAGTTCCTTGAGGAAGAATGCTCCCTTATTGAACAAGTTTTTTCTAAACTTCACTATACTTGTCACTTCATTAGAGACTGCAGACGACGGGCATTAAACATCTTCAACACACCCAGAGAAAACACTGCCGAGAAGAGATACATAGTCCTCCCCACCAACTCCATTGCCAAACACGTTTCCAACATTTTTTCCAATACCTCATTCTGAGTATCTACCTCCACCTCCACCACCATCAAGAACCAGTAACAGATGGGACAAACTTCAATCCACTGCGGTGGTATACACAATCCCTTGTAGTGACTACAGCAAATTGTACGTCGGCGAAACATCCAGAGACCTCCAAACACGTATTTCAGAACACCAGTACGAAGGCAGATCTGATGACCCAAGGAATGCCTGTGTTCAACACAGAAATTCACACAACAATTTAATCAACTACAGAAACGCAAGACTCATCGCCAGAGAAGATAACACTCAATACCGAAGAATCCTGGAATCATCACTTATCTGTATATCCAACAACTTCAACAAGAACAACGGCTTCTACAACATAGCTGAAACTATTGCCAAGAAACTTCTTCATCACTATCCCACATAGAACTTAAGAATGGAACACTGCAGAAGGTCTACCCATATACAGTGGACCCCCGAGTTTCGTAAACCCCGGAAATCGTACATTTATGTAAGTATAATACTGTAAGTGCTTGTGGAAAAGTATTTTTGGGGGTCTGAAATAGACTAACCTACGTGACATTTTTTCTTAAGGGGGTAAATTCGTTCGGTAATGGCACTTGAGCAGACTTCAGGAGTGAAGTTTTTACGAAACTCGGGGGTCCACTGTACTTGTCCAATCTCTTTTTAAAGCTACCCAAGGTTTTAGACTATCACCCTACTTTGAAGACTGTCACATGCAGCATTCTCCACCTGACCCAGCATTCTCCACCTGACTAAATCCTATAAATACTCATGTATCTTTTATCCAGGTAGATCTGTTTGTGACTCGATAAAGCCCACTGCGTGGGCAAAACGTTGTCAATAAAGGATCACATTATACTGCTTTTGTGTTTATTTTTCCACTGGGGATAAGATAAGATTTTGTTCGGATTTTTAACTCAAGAGGGTTGGCCACCCAGAATAACCCAAGGAAGTCAGTGTGTCATCAAGGACTGTTTGTCTTATTTTCATTGGGGTCCTTCAATGTTGTCCCCCAGGATGCCACCCAAACCAGTCAACTAAAACCCAGGTAAATACTTACTGCTAGGTGGACAGTGACATCAGATGAAACGAAACATCCCCAATGTTTCCATCGGGCCGGGGATTGAACCACAGACACTCATGTGTGAGGAGAGTGCGTTGCCTACCAGGCCACAGGACCCCCAATGGAAATAAGCCACACTGCTTAGATTTCTTAGGTTATATTGGGTAACTAACCCAAAAAACTCATCATCTCCTCTATGGTAAGATCTCCAAAAGATTCTGCCCTCCGATTTCCTACAAACTTAACACCCTTTACAAGTAGCTACTGTCTCTGTATATACATTAATATGAATATTTTTTTTTTTTCAAAATTTGTGGACAAAACATTGTTATGCACGTCAAGCAGTATCAGAGCACGACAGAAGTATTATATTCCATTTTCATTGTTTACAGTGGTTTTTAGGACACAGGTTATGGGACACAGAAATAGCACATTATGTGAACTTAACCCTTTGAGGGTCGGTCCCGTACTAGTACGTCAGTGCAGCCAGGGTCGGTCACGTACTTGTACGCCTAAATTCTAGTGCCTTCAAATCTGGTGGAAGAAAGGTGGCAGGCCTACATATGCAAGAATGGGTCTGCGTGGTCAGTGTGTGCAGTATAAAATAAATCCTGAAGCACGCGGTGCATAATGAGAAAAAAAAACTCCGACCGTTTTTTTGGTTTAACCCTTTCGGGGTCGGTGCCGTACTAGTACGTTTTACGAGCAGGGGTTGGTGCCGTACTAGTACGTTTTACGAGCAGGGGTTGGTGCCGTACTAGTACGCCCAAATTCTAGCGGCCTCAATTTAAGCAGAAAACGTCTGGTAGGCATACATATGAAAGAATGGGTCTGTGTGGTCAGTGTGCACAGTATAAAAAAAATCCTGCAGTACACACTGCATAATGAGAGAAAAAAACTCTGACCATTTTTTTCGATTAAAACAGCGACTTTGCAGTCGGCTTTCGTATGGTATTTATTAATGTATTCTCGTTTTCTTGGTCTCATTTGATAGAATGGAAGATATATTACAGAAATAGAGATGATTTTGATTGGTATGACAATGACAAGTACCTTGAAATTGAGCTCAAAGTAGCGAAAATGTTCGATTTTTGACGATGTTCAAGAGTAAACAAATCACACCATGCGTCCAATACACATCAACTGGCGAGTCTTATATTCATGCACAAGTGCTCTGATATTATTTATACCATTTTTACAATGATACAGTTGTATACATAACAGTAAATCTTCTATTTTTGTGAGAATAAAAATTCAAAATGGAAAGCAAAAGTAATGGAACAGGGGCCTGGAGACGTGGCTAATGAACAGAGAACATGTTATTTTAGTGCCAGGAATGTCTGCCTTGTTTACTCTGGACCCTATTTTGAAATTGGCATCGTTTGAAATTTGTGTGAAATTGGAAAATTGCCATTTTCTGACCACTATTTTGGGTAGATGAAATTGGTAAATAGGCAGTTTCTTCTACTCATTCGATAGAAAAAAATGGAGTTCTAGCGAAATAGCTATAATTTTAGGAGACTGAAACATTGGAATTTGTCGAAAATAGGGCTCGAAGTGGGTGAAATCGCTGATGCGTCAGTGTCATAGATACCGATAACTTCCCGAAAGCATAATTTCGTTAGTTTTCGATCAAATTTCATAATTTTGGTGGCGTTATGATAGGAAAAAGATTATCTATCATTTCATAAGAAAAATTGTTTTTTTTTTTTACCAAAAATTTTCGACCCCTGAGAAGGCCTGTCGACCCCCAAAGGGTTAAAACAGCGACTTTCGGGTGTATTTTCGTATGGTATTTGTGGTTGTATTCTGGTTTTCTTGGTCTCATTCGATAGAATGGAAGATATATTACAGAAATAGTGATGATTTTGATTGGTTTTACGATGATAAGTACCTTGAAACTGAGCGCAAAGTAACAAAAATGTTTGATTTTTGTCGATGTTCAAGAGTAAACAAATCCCGCCATGTGTCCAATACACATCAACTGAGTAGTCTAATATTCTTGCACAAGTGCACTGATATTATTTATACCGTTTCTACAATGATGCAGTTGAATACATAACAGTAAATCGTCTATTTTTTTGTGAGAAAAATTCAAAATGGAAAGCAAAAGTAATGTAAGAGGGGCCTGGAGACATGACTAATGAACAGATAAAATGTTATTTGAGTGCCAGGAATGTCTGTCTCGTTTATTCTGGACCCTATTTTGAAATTGGCATCTTTTGAAATTTGTGTGAAATTGGCCAAATTGCCAATTTCTGACCACCTTATTGGGTAGTTGATTTCTTATATTCAGTTGATAGAACAAATGGAACTCTAGCGAAATAGCTATAATTTTAATTGACTGAAACATTGGAATTTGCCGAAAATAGGGCTCAAAGTGGGCGAAATCGCTGATGCGTAAATGTCATCGATACCACTAACTTCGCGAGAGCATAACTCCATTAGTTTTCCATCAAATTTCATAATTTTGGTGGTATTATGATCGGAAAAAGATTATCTATCATTACATAAGAAAAAATCATTTTTTTTTTTCTGAACATTTTTCGACCCTGAGAACAAGTTTGGGAGTGGCCCTCTTGACCCTCAAAGGGTTAACCTAGGGTAACCCAATAATATTAACAAGTATAAATACAGTAAACCTTCAATATGATGGACAAATGGGGAGTGTCCATTGTATCAGAATGCTAAAAAGTATACAACAAAGTCTTCTATACCTAATATAGTACTATACACAATTTACATACTGCAATAACATAGAAAATAAAGCAGATAAAAGAAAAACCAGTGGATTTTCCTTTAATTTTATAAATCCATTATATGGAGGGTTTAACCCTTAAACTGTCCACACGTAGATATACGTTCACTCGCGAAAGTGACCGAACGTATATCTACGCTTTATTTTACATTCGTTCAAATTTAGTGCAATAGGCCTGAGTCGCCTAGACATGAGAGAATGGGTCTGCGCCCTCAGTGTGCGCAGTATGAAAAAAATCGGGGACATTAGGGTACCGCATGGTAGCCCCAGTTAGTTTCAGCTCCATCTTGGGTCAACATCATGGCACACCCCCGTGATTCACTCACGCCTCGTCGTATTAACACTCTACTATTCTCGGAAAGTGATAGAGAACGCGAGCTTAGTGGATTTGACAGTGATATAGCCACTAATAATCAAGGAATTAGTGAAACTATTGATGACAACCCAGATGACCCTCAGCCCATCACCTCTGGGTTGGCCAGTGTGGCCAGTGTGGACAGTGTGGCCATACCAGACCCTCAGCCCAGCACATCTGGTGTGGCCAGTGTGGCCACAGACCCTCAGCCCAGCACCTCTGGGGTTTCTAGTGTTACTACCAAAGGCAGCTCCGCAAGAGGAAATTAGCATTTTCCATGTGTTATGATAGTAACAATAGTGAAGGTGATATAAGTGACGATGATGAAATCGATTTTATGCCCATAGACGATTCGTCGAGTGACAGTGATTATCATTATTCCCCAGTGAAACGTACTTATGGGCGTCATTACCTATGTTCAGGCAGTGTGCCATATGCAGTCAGAGGCAAGGGTCGTGGCAGTTCACGATCCAAAACCCCAGCCACTGATAGTGAAAGTGATAATGAAGGAGAGTATGCTGGGATGGAGGAAGAGGTGGTGGGTGGCATGGTGCCTGGACCTCGTGGCGCGGTGTGTGGACAGACAAAGGACCACGAGGCACCCTCTCAATCATGTGCTGGCCCCACTCCCGTCCCTCCTGCTCCCCACGTCCCATGCCACAGGTCCACCCTGCACCATCTGATCGTGAATGGAAGTGGACTGAACATACACCATTCGTGCCACATCCTTTCAATTTTGATGGCAGTGGAAGTGGCATCATGCCACACTGTCCCATCACAAATGAGTCTACAGAGTTAGACTATTTTCAACTATACTTTGCCAAATTTCACTGGAGGAAGTGTAGTGCAGGCGTTTCATGCCAATGACATCATGGCACTGTCATGGCATGACAAAAGGGACGTGACATTGCTGTCAACCATCCACAGAAACGAGATGGTACAAACAGACAGAATGAGCACGCTCAACAATCAACCTATTGAAAAGCCAGCTGTTGTCATCGACTATACAAACAATATGCGACTAGTCGACAAGTGTGACATGATGATAGGCTTTGTTGACTGTGTGCGTAGGAGTCGCAAGTGGTATATAAAAGTGTTTTTCCACCTTGTGGACATTGCAATGCTCAATGCCTTCAACATGTATGAAATAAAGACTGGGAAGCGACAATGATATGCAGAATTCACCCTAAATGTCATCAAGCCGATAGGGAGAAAGTATGGTACCACACCTATACCTGCCACTCCACAGCGACCTGTCACCCCACAACAGCGACCTGTCACTCCACAACAGCGACCTGTCACTCCACAACCAGAGGGGAAGTGCCCAACCGAATTATCCCTAACTGTCACTGCCTGATACCATTACCATCTACTCCAAAGAAGAAGTACTCTCAAAAAAAGTGTGTTGTGTGTGCTTACAGTACACAGCGACCCCAAGTGCGAAAAGACACACGATTCATGTGTCAGCAATGTGGAGTGGCACTCTGTAAGAATCCATGCTTCTTCGAGTATCATACAGTGGTGGACTTCTAGAAACATAAATAGGACCTGTAAATACCTTGTATATATATGTAAACAATTGTAAGTGATTGAACCAGGTGTACAAATTTATTTATCAGTGTGAACATGTGTGTTTGTGACAGTATGATTACTAATTCAGTAACAAATATTTGTGTCTAAACAAGAATTGGCAATGAAATGAATAGATCTGCATCAAAACATTATTATCATAGGATGAAAACAACAGAAAATGGAAAAAAATGGAAAAAAACGATAAATGTTTCTTGTTTCTGCAAGCGGCAGTGCTCCATTTTGCCGACACCACATCATTTAGCACCAACTTCACGGGCTTATATCTCGGTAAGTACTGGCCCTAAAATGTTTTTTTTTAGCCTATCCTATTTATAAAAATGTGCTCTTCATTTTTAGAAAAAAAACGATTTTTTTATTTTTCAAAAAATTCGGTCACTTTCGCGAGTGAACGTATATCTACGTGTGGACAGTTTAAGGGTTAATACAAGTACAGTGGTACCCCGAGTTTCGTACATACGTAATTCGTTCCAGAAGGCTGTTCGAGTGCCGTTACCGAACGAATTTGTTCCCATAAGGAATAGTGTAAATTAGATTAGTCCGTTTCAGACCCCAAAAATACACTTACAAAAGCACTTACAATAATACACTTACATAATTGTTCGAGTTGGGAGCTGTACGAAACTCGGGATACCACTGTAGTACTTGAACTCTGGTACGGTCTCGTTTAGATTATGCTGTTAGTTCTGGTCCCCATACAACAAAATGGACATAAATGCACCAAAAACCATATAGAATGACAAAGTTTATCCCCTGGTATCAGAAACCTTACCTACTACTAAAATATGTAACTTTATACCTTTACCGTTGATGAGTTTCAAGAGTGTTACTACTCTCGGAGCCCGGCCATAAGCCAGGCTTGTCTGGTGCTAGCCTGGTCAACCAGGCTGTTGCTGCTGGAGGCTCGCTGCCCACTGGGCTGAAAGTACTGAATTTGCACTCTGGAAAGACTCCACCAGTGGTGCTCTAGACACCACCATTGGAGAGGCACCACCAGTCGTGCCAGACACCACCAGTCGTGCCAGACACCACCAGTGGTGCCCTAGACACCACTAGTGGTGCTAACAAACTAGTGGTGCTGACACCACTAGGCCTAGACACCGTTGCCCAGACACCGTGGTGCCCTAGACACCCCCCGTGGTGCCCAAGACACCCCCAGTGGTGCCAGACACTCCCAGTGGTGCACTAGACACCCCCAGTGGTGCAATAGATACCACCAGTGGTGCCAGACACCACCAGTGGTGCACTAGACACCACCAGTGGTGCCAGACACCACCAGTGGTGCCCTAGACACCACCAGTGGTACCATAGACACCACGAGTGGTGCCCTAGACACCACCAGTGGTGACCTAGACACCACCAGTGGTGCCCTAGACACCACCAGTGATGCCAGACACCACCAGGGATGCCCTAGACACCACCAGTGGTGCCAGAACCAGTAGTGCTCCAGACACCATCAGTGGTGCCAGATACCACCAATAGTGCCCTAGATACCACCAGTGGTGCACTAGACACAGCCAGTGGTGCACTAGACACCGCCAGTGGTGCCAGACAATGCTAGTGGTGCATTAGACACTGCTAGTGGTGCCAGACACCACCAGCAATACCCTAGACACCATCAGTGGTTCCAGACACCACCAGTGGTGCCAGACACCACTAATGGTGCCAGACACCACCAATGGTGCCAGACACCACCAATGGTGCCAGACACCACCAGAGATGCCCTAGACACCATCAGTGGTGCCAGACACCACCATTGGTGCCAGACACCACCAGTGGTACCCTAGAAACCACCAGTGGTGCCAGACACCACCATTGGTGCTAGATACATGCAGTGGAGCACTAGACACCACCATTGAAATTCCCCCAGAATTAAAAAAGTTACCTTCAGACTACATAATGAGTCAGCTGTAAATAACTTTATAACAGCTAGAAAATTGAGGGGCAAATGAGTTAGAAACATATACAGATACAAGAATGCATCAAAAATTTTCCCTTTAACAAACCCCCACCCTATAAAAAATTCCCTAAAAAAAATAAACAGATCAAGCCAAGAGACTTAAAAATCCCCAAAACCCAGCATCCTTAAACCTTAACAAAAGGCACCAATATGAAAACAATACAGAAGGGGTCTAATAACCAGAGAACAATCAAAAACATCATCAACCCTTTCCCGCCTGATAAAGGGGGATCAAAAATTGATTAGAGAACAGACCCAGAACAAAAAGGTGATATGAAAAAAACCTGAAGACCCTATCTGCAATTTAGGAAATAATAAGATAGCAAAAAAAAACCATCAAATTATCAAGAGCAGATGAACCCCTACCCCACCTACTGAGACAGCAAAAGACTTAATGTTTTTTTTCCACCAAGGAAAGAATCAGCATAAAACCCAAGCTCAAACACCCTCCCAAAAGACACCTACAAACACCTATAATACGCTATTCCTAGCCCCACCAAACCCAATTAAGTCTGCCTAATCAAAACCCCCTTAAAAAAGGGGAGAATAAACATACCAACTTTTTGTAAAAAAAGTTCAGGTACGTCAAATCATAGCAAACTATTCAATAAATCCATTCCTCTACCCCATCAATTCTCAAATAGCTAGGGTCACCCGATCCACAAAGGAGGTGATCAAACAGACCCGAATAATTTTAGACCAATTTTTAATTTACCATTGCTTTCTAAAATCTTCAAAAAATTTAAATTTATAGAAAATCTATTCCTACCTGTCCACAAATGTACTCCCAACCCCCCGTCAATTTGGGTTCAGGGCAAACAAGAGCACAAACGATGCTATTACACACATGTTGGAGTTAATATATACAGCACTTGAGAAAAAAAAGTCCCACTGGGAATCTTCATTGATCTCCCAAAACTTTGATACAGTCGACCATGATTTACGTCCAAATTACAAATGGTATAGGGGGCCCCCCCAACTACCTAAAAACATACCTCACAACAAAACCCAAAATTAACAAATGGAGAGAACTTTCCACACAACCAATTACAATCGGAGTCCCCCA